>JAODAL010019246.1:0-72615 GCA_025379985.1 Phyllomedusa bahiana
CTGCATTTACCCTTTTTGGGGTGGGGGGAAAAGGAAAGTGCTGGTTTTGTTTGTACCGGGGATCCAGGAGGGTGCCACCCAGAAAACTTTTTGTTCATTTTTGATGGCCTTAATGCGGGGAAACAGTTGGTGGAAATGGAGCATCCAAGCACTCAGTGAGAGATGGAGCCTTGATTTCCCAAGCCTCTGGTCGAGGGCACTAGCAAACTGATCTTCCTCATTTTCTCCTCCGCCTCAAATTCGCGCCAACCTCTTTTCCAAGGCAGGGAGTGGGTAACGTGGGTGTCAGGAATACCCCTTCCTCCCCTCCGTTTCCCCCGGGCACAGCTTCAACACAGCCTGATTTGCCTGAGATGATGCACCCGGGAAGCTGATGCGCCCTTGCACAGCCCTGGACCCCGAACCACTGCCTAATGAAGACCGATAAAATTGGAAAACCCTGTCGGCCTTGTGGATTGACGGAGAAAAAGGGCTCCGTGTCCGCATTTTGTGTCCGTCTCCTCCTCCGTCGCTGGCGGACCTGTTTGTTTCAGAGTGTCCAACGATCTTCCAGAACTAAGATCACCACAAGCTCATGCTGACAAGGGCATTGCCGCACTGACCATTTTGGTGGTTCATCAAAACTGGCAAGGATGGTGCAGAGCTCTTTCACCTGCCTCCACTCTCGGGGGCTCAACACCCCGAGGTCCGCACCGCTGCTTGTCAGGCCATGTGTCACTTCGACTGCGTAATGGCATTGCGCTGCTGCCAAAAATCGCTGGAGCATGTGGAGGGGGAATTCCAGGTGTTGCCACCCCAACAATGAGACGGTTGACGGGAGGCCGAGCTGACGCTGCAAGCAGCCAGGCGGGACGAAGCAGGGTGCGAACGGCGGAAGTGCGAACTAGACCTCGAGCCTCTCAGCAGCATCCAACCCGGGTAGCTCTTTAGAAATTTCTGGACGACAAGGTTTCATGACATGTGCCAGGCAAGGGATGTGCTCCACCTACCATCTTAAGGGCGGCCAGCAGATTCGCCCGTTATCGCACACCACCTTGCCTGGCACAAGGTTTCTTGTCACCCAGCCAAACGCTCGGTCTCTTGCGGAGAGCCGTTTCCCCAGCTCCTACCTGTGTGTGGACGGTCTCCAAACAGATTAATTTTAACACGGCCTGTTTTTCTCTGGGCACGTGATGCCACCAGAGGACCTTGGGGAAAGAACCCTGCACCATCCCTGCGGTTTTGAAAGAGCGTGCGCCGAGCCTGAGAGCCACCGTCACCCCCCCCGAGACATCCACCCAGCTCACCCATTTAGCTGTCACAGAGATATAGCGGCCTTGGCCGTGCTTACTAGTCCATGTGTGTGGTCAGATGGACTTTTCCGGCCACAGAACGCAGACAATGCGCTTCGAAAATTTAGATGACTACTGCTGGCCAGGGCATGACGGGCTTTTCTGGCAAAGAAATGCCTGTCTCCGTCATCTGGTAATATTGGGGCAAGGCAAGGGCCATGACGTGGCGGAACCCATCTGTGTCCACCAGAACTGGGGGGGGGGGCGGAAAGGCAACATTTCCAAGGCCGAAAAGCAGGCCAATGCCGACATTCAGGCTTTTGGCTTTGGGATGGTTTTGGGTTAAAGTGTTTCTTCTGCTCCAAAAACCAGGAGAACAAAGTGCTGGCTGTAGACTGGCCGCTGAGGCGTGGTCAGGTCTCAAACTGGCGGAAGTAGAAGGGGTAGGATGGGGTCTCCTTTGGTGCAGTGGAACTCGGGCGACTGTGATGCTGAAGCGGAGAGAAGATCCCGATCAAGACTCTGAGATACACTGGTAAAAGTCAGCGGAACGCTTGGTGAGGCGGAAGAGGAGGAGCCGGAGACAGAGGGTGTGGACAAGTGGGTTGGAGGCCCGGCTTCGTCTGGCCTTTTTTGGACCAAGTGTTGCCTCCATTTCAACCTCATGCATTCGCAGCATGTGACTATACATTGTTTGTGGTGTGTTAACACCTAAGGTTCTACCTCTACTTATGCGTTTAACGGCAAAGGCGGCATATGCATCGCTGGGTGAAATCAGAGCTTGCTCAAAGAAGGCCCAGGCTATGAGAGGTCCCTGGACTCTTTTTGACGGGCGATAAGCCAGGAGCGGGTTTTGCGCTGACCGGTTGCTGGCGAATAATACTCAGTGGACTTCTTTCCTGCGACCCTAGCCCCACTCTCCCTTTGTGAGGCGGACCCATAACGACACTACCCCATCGTCATCCTCCTCGTCCGTGATAAGTGCACTGCAAGCAAATTCTGCAGAAAAGACCTTGTGGATCCCATGGTCGTCATCATCTCATCAACACAGGTGACTTCGACGAGACCTGACATTCTGCATCCAGAGCTGCGGGCTACAAGCAAGAGAACTGCAAAGGCAATTGCCGACCGCCCAGGGATTATTTGCCAATTGACCGGCTTTCCTTCTCCTCCTCTGATGGCATCAGTAACTGGGCGTCAGATCATAGAAAATCATCCTTCCCATTTTTTTGGCCTCTTCAATCGTTTTAACAATTCTTCTGACCCCAACCGCATTTTGTTCATCAAATAGGTCTTCAGAAAATGGATTAACCACATAGTTGGGTAAACGAGTTGACATTTGGCTGCTTCATGTTGGACGTATTGCTGATGATGCTGATGACGACATATGTGGCCGTGACCTGGGAGGACGAGGAGTGTTACTACTGCTGGATGCAGGTTCATTAACCACTGCAGAACAGATTGGCGACGCTGTTCCGCTACTGAGGATTTCACAGGGCCCTTACCCGCGATGAAAGGCCTGACGGCCTACACATACATCAGCTGCATGCGTTTGTCGCCACACTGGAAGTAGCACCTTCTCTCGTACCATCTTCCTCCAGCCTGGACCCCTCCTCTTTGCTCGCTTACCACCTGAATTTCTGTCCATGTTTCAGAAATATAAAAATTTGAGAAGGTAATGGAAGAGTTTTTGGAAATTTTCTTATTAAAAAAAAACGGGAAAAACACAGCCCATTCTCCCAAAAACCCCCAAAAACAAAAAAAAAAAATTTTCTGGATTCCCAAAATTTAAAATGCAAGTTTGGGTCTAAACAACACCCGCGCCTGCGCCAGAGTGAAAAAACCAAAAAGGGTTCCCGAAAAAAATTTTTTTAAGGGGAAACCTGGAAAAAAATAAAAGTTTAAAAGTTTTTTTTTTTTTTTTTTAGGCACCTTCCAATTCCCCGTGGTGACTAAAAAAATTTTCTGGATTCAAATTTAAAAATGCAAAAATAGAAACTATCAACAAAGCCTTTTAAATGGGCCAAAAGTGAAAAAAACACCTGCTGAAAGTTAAAACGGGATAATAAAAGGTAATTTTTTTCACCCCCAAAAAAAATTTACCTGTGGTGACTACTAAAATTTTTTCAAATTTTTAAATGCAAATTTGATCCCAACCCAAAAAAGGGTTTTAAATGACCATAAGTGAAAAAAACACCTTCTGAAAAATGTATTAAAAAAATTTTTATTAAAAAGGGGTAAATTTTTTTTTGGCCCCCCTAAAATTTCCCAAAATAAAAAAACCTTTTTTGGTTTTTTACCTTAAAAAGGCCCACAAATTTTCTGGATTCAAATTTAACTGCAAAGGGGGACTATCAACAAAAAACTGAAAAAAAAAAACCCCGCTTGCAAACCCAAAGGGAAAAAAAAAAACGGTTTTTCCCGAAAAAATGGTTTTTACTCCCCCCTTTTATAAAATAAAAAAGGATTTTTTTGGGGACCTATCAAACCTGTGGGGACTACAAATTTCTGGAATTTTAAATTTAATGGCAAAGTAATCTATTCAACAAAGCTTGACTTAAACCCAAAAATGAAAAAAAAAACCCCGTCTTAAATGTAAAACGGGTTTTTAAAAGGTATTTTTTTTTTTGTTTTGGCAAAACCCATTTTTTAAAAAAAGCGGGGTGGCCCAAAAAAAGGTTTCTGGAAAAAAATTTTAAATTTTGGAAAAAAAAAATAATTTTTTCAAAGAGGGGAAAAATTCTATCAAAACCCAAAAAAACCCGAAAAACCGACCCAAAAGTTTAAAAAAAACACCGTCCTTTAAAGGTATTAAAGGGGAAATAATTTTTTAAAAAGGGGTAAAATTTTTTGGACCTATCCCCAATTTCCAAAAAAAAACCTTTTTGGTTTTTTACCCAAAAAGGGGGACTAAAAAATTTCTGTATTCAAATTTTAAAGGGAAAGTAAAATCTATCAACAAAGCTTGACTGACCAAAAGTGGAAAAAAAAAACCTGTCCCGAAATGTATACGGGTATTTTAAAAGGGATTTTTTGGCACCAAAACAGTACACCCTGGGGGTGACAAAAAAGTTGGGTGGAAATTTAAATTTAAAATGCAAGGTGGCTCTATCAACAACAGGGTGCCTGCGCCAAAATGAAAAAAAACACGTTTTCTTAAATGTATACTGATAATAAAAGGTATTTTTTTGGGACCTAACAACCTGTGGGGACTTTCAAAGGGTTTCTGGAATTTAAAATTTAAAATGCAAAAATAGATCTATCAACCAACCTGTAAATGGGGATAATTGAAAAAGAACACCTTTTCTTTAAATTATACCCGAGAAAAAAAGGGGGAATTTTTTTCAAACCAAAAAAAGACCTGCAGTTTCTTTTGAAAAAGATCTGTTTTCCTAATACAAGGGAAAGCAAATTTTTTTAAACAAAGTTTTAGCGTACAAAAACCAGTACCTTTTTAAGCTTTTCCCGTGTTTTTTTCCGCCCCCCCCCCCACCTTTCCCCCCCATGACTTTACGTGGTAGATTTCTCCTTTAAAATTCTCCCACCCAACAAAATAAAATTTCCTTCAAATCCCCCGATCTAAACCCAAGTTGTAAGGATTTAAAAGCTAACAAATAGAGCTTTCTTTTGTGAAGAAATAGAAAAATTTCGCTGAAACGGTTTTGGGCACGGGAGAGCGCATGTTTCCCACTGCTATAAAAACGCTGACCAAAAACACTGATCAAGAACAGGGAAGGGGGGTTTTTTATTAAAACGAGGGCATGAAATTTTTTCCCCCAATCCCCAACCATACACATCCCAGTCATTTACTCGGGCCACACAACATCCCCACCCCCGGGTCTTTTTTCTGTAAGCTGATTTGCGGCCCCCCAAAATGACAGGAAGTGGGCCCAAAAAGGGGGCGATATTAATAGATTTTTGCACAGAATTTTTTAAACCCAAATTATCGCGTGATCTAAAAAATCTGAAACAAAAAAGTAAATAACCCCTGCCGATTTTTACTTTTTTTTCCCATAATAACGCTCAACACTATTCCCCCAAAACCCAAAAAGGGAAAAAAAGGGGGGTAAAACCCGACTTGTGTCCCAAAAAAAACAGTAAGCAAACTCTAACCCCTTTTTTGGGGGTCTGAAGCAGGGTGAAATTTTCACTGCCCCCCTCCCGCTCACCAGGTTTAAAACAGCCCGATAAAGGCTTTCAAAATTTTAAAAGAGAGTTTAAAAAATCCGCAAAAAATTGCCGGGGGAAAAACCCCAAACTTGCGGGAACAGTGTTAAAGGGCTATGAATGTTTTTCCCTGGCAAACTTTTGGGCCACTGATCCATGTGTAGTGCACTCTCTACCAAACTGGGTATGAATGTATCCTTGCAGATCACCTATACATGCTGATTGTCTTCCCTGATGAAGAAGGGATCCTTTTCCCCGCAAGAAAAATGTGACATGTTACTTTCCTAGGAAAGTCCCCGACATTTGTTGGGAAAGGGCCCAAAAACCAAATTTCCTTTTTTTAAAAGCCTGTTAAAAACAGCGGGGCGCACGAAAAAAAGGGCAAAAAAGTTGGGGGCCCCCGAAAGCAGGTCCCAACACCCCGCCCTGCCCTTTGGGTACCCAAAAACCCCCTTTCTAGGTCCCCGGCCCCCCCAAACCCGAAAAACTGAGCAAATTTCTCTGGGGCAAAGTGGGGACACAAAACGCAGAAAAAAAAACAAAAAGGGAGAGTCAAACAGGCAAGGGCGGCCAAAAAAGGTAAGCAGAAAAAAATCAAGTAACAGAAGAAACAAGAGGCCAAGCCAAGGGCAAAAACCCCAAAAAAATTCCAAGCGTAAAAAAAGGGGGCCAAAAATAAAGGGAGAGGGGGAAACCGTATAGCAGGCAAGAAAGAGAGGAAAACGAGGGCCTTAAAGGGAAACCCGTCAAACCAAATTTTTTTTTTTTTTTTTTCTTATTAAATCCAAGAAAACCCCGGGTCCTATTCTTTTCCCCCTCAGTTTGTTTTTTTTTTTTCCTGATTGGGAGATTTTTTTGCAATTCGGGAAATTTCCAAAATATGAATTTTTGGGGGAAAACATTCTTTCTTGCCCCCGCTTTTAACAGTCAAGAGATCTTTACAACAGCTTCATTTACATAGGGCCTTTTTAAGACAGATTTCCCGTCCCCCCTAGACTTGTATAGGAGAGTTTTTTTCGTGGGAAAAGGGGAGGAGAGGGGGGTGTGACATCTCCCATTGTGGGCTGGTGGGTTCGTTTTCTGTACACAATTGGGGTTTTTCCTTTCCCGTTTTAAAACCCCGCTTTTTTTTGAATGGGCACACTGCTGAAAAGCTCTCTAAACAGAGCAGGAAGTGTCAGATGATTATTAGGCCTAGTGGCCAAAGTGAAATCTGCTGGACTTAAGAATTATTAAAAAAAATACTGAAAGTCATATGGAAAATAAAAAAAAAACAACCAAAAATTCCTAAAAAATGTGTTTAACATAAAAATGTGAGTTAAACAATAAGTCATTTTTTGATGACACATTCCCTTTAAATAGGGAACAGGAGAAGGTAGAACAGAGGTGATAGGTGAATAGGTGAATGTGTCCATCAAACAAGGAACAGGTTAACCCAACCAGTGCTGGAAGATTCCTGGCCACGGGCGTTGACCAGGAATCAATTAAGCATACAGAGCTGGAAGGCAGAGTTCACATTGGGAAAGGTATCATGGCCGAAGCCGCAGCTTTGGTCGCAGCGGCCGTGGCCGGTGACCAGAGTCAGACGCAGAGGGTCTGCAAGGCGCAATCATAACATAGCCCCATAATTCCCCTGACTTAAACCTTATTGATCATCTGTAGGACCACCTCGATGGTAGTGTTGGTCCTATGGAAATTCCAGCAGCTGTGGGATGCAGACGGTATGACTTCAGATACCTTTGACCACCTACCAGGACCTTATTGAGTCACTCCCAGTCCATCTAGCTGCTGTGTGTGCTACACTTGACGTGATATTAGGCAATGGTTATAATAATGTGACTCAACTGTGTGTAAAGGTAACTGAAGATCAGACTTATGCTAAATTTACACATTTAGGATTTGATGAAGATTCAGGAGAACATTCTGCATCTAAATACTCATCCAAACCGTTGACATTTCTCAGGTGAGCGAGGTATATAAAATGATTGCATAATATAAAATGATAATACTATGGATTGTAAAATCTGCAGCATGCTCATTCTTTGCCTGAATTCCATACATAAAAGCATCGGGTTAACCTCAGTGAATGAGATCGAAGCTAATGCATGTCCAGATCAGCTGTCACATCTGCGGCAGACATTCAAGGTTCAGTCTTGGATTTTTGATGACGCTTTCCAAAATGCACATCATATTTGCCAAAGGCAAATCCTAAACTTGTGAACATGCCCTTACAGTTCTATCACCGTGAAATGTTCCTATAAAAAAATAAATTATATATGGGTGGATAATTTTATGCATTGTACATCATATAAACCTAGACAATAACTGTAGATTACAGGTCAATATAGTTCTACCAATACCTCTGACACCTTGCTGACTGCTTCTTGGCAGGAATACACTATACAGTAATGGAATGCGTTATAATATAGTGCTATTATTAGAGCTTTCTGGGACTTACAGCAGAAGTTGATCTTACTTAAACTTGTGAAGCTGAACAGGGGTCCCGGTACATATAGAGCCCCACTACCATATTAAAAGTATCCTTCTGCTGTCTATAGCGCTGAGTGTCATTCATTTATAACCTATTGATAGATAGATTGATTGTAAAGACATATCAGCGACGCTCTGTAATGAGCAGAACAAGGGGTCCTGTGTTTCTTGGGCGGTCCTTTGCTGTCTGCATACACACCTGTCATACAGTTATTACAGTGCATATGTTACAATGTGTGTTTTGTATGTATTTTTGTGGAGCATATATAGTTATTACTGTGCCGATGTTACACTGGCTATGCTGTATAGCATAGTTACTACAGTCCACATAATACACTGTGTATACTGTATGTAGTTTTTACAATGCATATGTTACTCTGAGTATACTGTATGTTGTTACTATGGTGCATATGTTACACTGCAAATATTGTACGTAGTTATACAGATCACATAATAAATTGTCTATACTGTAAGCAGTTATTATGGTGCATATATACTTATTACACTGCATATGTTACACTGTGTATACTATATGTAGTTATTACAGTGCGTCTGTTACACTGTCTTTACTGTAAGTGGTTATTACAATGCATGTGTTACTTTGTGTATACTGTTGTTATTTCAATCCACATGTTATTCTGTGTATACTGTATATATTTATTACAGTGCATATGTATACTGTATGTATTTGGCATATGTTACACTGTGCATACTGACTTTCATTACTAAAGTACATATCTTACACTGTGCATACTGTATGTAGTTATTACAGCACGTATCTTGCTCTGTGTATACTGTATGTAGTTATTATGGTGCATATATAATTATTGCAGTACATACGTTACACCGTAATGTATATAGTTTGTATGGGGCACAATTTGTGTATTTAAAATGTATTTATTCATGATATCTTACTCTGAAAAAATTTATTATTACTGTCACATCTAACTCTGCAATTTTTACTATTACAGTACAAATCTTACATTGTACATATATAATTTTTACAGTGCATATGTTCCTCTGTGTATACTGTTTGTAGTTATTACAGTACATATCTTACATTGTGCATGTGTAATTATTACAGTACATATGTTACCCTGTGTATAATGTTTGTAGTTATTACAGTACATATCTTACATTGTGCATGTGTAATTATTACAGTACATATGTTACCCTGTATATAATGTTTGTAAATATTACAGTACATTTTTCCGGTCTACTGGATTTATTAAACAAAGCTTACATAAAATTAGCATTACACCAACAAATTAAAATTTTTAATACAAACATATAACACTACATACAAAAGCCATATATTTAAACAATTTTAAAAAACCAAAATTCATTTAAATTAATACATCAATCCACAACAAAATTTTAAAAACCCGACATTTTTCACTTGGAGAGATACTAATCCGGAGACCTGCCCAGTGGTAGATAGCAACGGGTAGAATCAATGCTATAGGAATATGCTGCGCCACTTTTTGGTCTTTTCTCATTTGGAATGATTTTTTTTCCCTTTCCCCCCCCTGTGAAGATAAAACGTTTTACTGGTGATACTGAAGTGAAAACTAGCAGTGATCTTTATAGGCTTGGAAGGTTTTAGGTCATCAGCAGCAGAAAACAGCTAGACACAGAGTGGGTGTTGAGTTGTAGATGGCAAAACAGCATAAGAATGTGTCTGGCTCCAGCAAGGAGAAGCTTTGTGTGTGTGCTGCAATAATGTCATTACTATACAAAACCTGGAGAAAACATGACTGATGGAGACACTTTTATGTGAAGCAAAAATAGCCAAGCACTGGAAGTGGAGGGGGTGGAGGACATCGCCTTTAGGCATCACTATACGTCCTTCATATCTCACTTGGGGCTGGCTGCATCTGGAGTGACGTCCTAGCTGGATCCCAAGGAATTCACTGGCACACACCAGAGCCACCAGCCAGGTATTTATCGCTGTGCCAGTACCGGCTGCATTGAGAGGGTTAATGATTAGACTGCAGCAGAGGAGATTACAAAGCTGGGAAGAGTCTCTGAGATGTGCTCCAGAATGTGGATGCGGTCTGGACTTCCTATGTTGGATGAGCTTCAGCCCAGCAAGTGTCTAAAGCCTGGGAGCAGCTGAAGAGTGTCAGTCCAAAGGAGTGGATTGCAAGCTATTGGGAATAATGTCTAAGAAGGCACCAGGATCTGGAAGCTGCTCTGTCTCCAGCTGCGCTTTTGCACCCAGCTGGGTTGCCTTCTGCAGCTGTGCCATACAGAGAGCGCTGAGCCTAGAGCTCTCCAGAGAAGAAGACAACGCAGGGGGCTAGAAGAAGGCTTCTTTACATGGAGGGCACCTATCCTGCTGCCCATCCCACCAGGGTGGCACTATGGGCTTTCTGCTTAGAGTGGAGTAACACTGCGTAAAGTATCCAGAGATGGTAATGAATAGGAGCTTTTTCCAAGAAGCGCAGCAGAGAAGGGAACTGGTGGCTGGACAAGTAGTGACAGGGAGTCTTCTTTCACTTCTTATCTTCTGGACCCTTTTTGGTAACATCTTGGTATGTACAGCTGTCATGAGATTCAGGCACTTACGTAACAGAGTAACCAACATTTTCATTGTGTCTCTAGCTGTTCTGACCTTTTTTTTGCCCTCTTTTTTGCCCTTTGGGAAAACTTACAGAATTGCAGGTCATCCATTTGGGGCGGTTTCCCGCAACATCTGGGTGGCCTTTGACATTATGTGCTCCACAGCTTCCATCCTCAACCCTTTCGCATTTTGGGACATTACTGGGGAATCCTACCCTTTCAGATACGAGAGGAAGATGACCCAAAAGGTGGCATTGCTGATGATCAGCGCTGCATGGACTTTGTCTATCTTAATTTCGTTTATCCCCGTTCAGTTAAACTGGCACAGAAATAGGAAAGATATTCCAGCCATGAACAACCAGACTGCAGAAAACTGTGATTCTAGCTTGAATAGGACGTATGCAATCTCTTCTTCCCTGATCAGTTTTTACATACCTGTAGCTATTATGATTGTCACCTACACCAGGATCTATAGGATCGCGCAGATCCAGATCAGGAGGATATCAACCTTGGAGAGAGCAGCTGAACATGCTCAAAGCTGTAGGAGCAATCGTGTTGACTGCAGAAACCACCACAATAGCCTGAAAACTTCCATTACCCAAAGGGAAAAAAAGTTTTTAAAAAAAAAACCGTCGTACATGGGGGGGTTTGTGGTTTTCTTTACCATTTTTTTATTTTGAACTGCATAGTCCCATTCTGTGACAGGTCTTCTGGAGACCCCAAAGCTGGACTGCCCTGTGTCAGTGAGACCACCTTTGACATTTTTGTCTGGTTTGGCTGGGCTAACTCTTCTTTGAACCCTATCATCTATGCTTTCAATGCTGATTTCCGCAAGGTCTTCTCCACTCTTCTGGGGTGTGGACATTGGTGTTCTACCACCCATGTTGAAACAGTCAACATCAGCAATGAACTAATATCCTACAACCAAGACACTATATTCCACAAGGATATTGTGACAGCCTATGTCAACATGATCCCCAATGTGGTGGATTGTATAGATGACAATGATGATAATTTTGACCGCATGTCTCAGATCTCACAAACCTCTGCCAACATTGAGATGGCCACCAGTTCTATGTGTGACCTGGACTGTGAAACGGAGATTTCTCTTCATAAAATAACCCCTTCCATGCCAAATGGGTTCCATTAAAGCAATGTTTCTCTTGTTGACTCAGTCATGTCTGGTTATAGTGATATCATCATTTGGTGCCATCACTCATTCCCATACATTTGAAATAAGTAAGTTATGATGACACTATAGTATACCTATATTAAAGTTATGTAAGTGTTTGTGTGTTTTATATATGGGGGGTAAATTATTGTTTCATTAGTGTGTATGTGAACTAGCACTTTACTGAAATCCAAGCATATGTGCCCTACAGATTGGCATTGCCTTGGTCATGGTTTATGTGTCCATGACCAATACATCATCTTATTGGGGGCATTCTTGAAACTGGTGCAGTGGAGGATAAGTGTTGTTGTCCTTGACCAGAAGTTTTCCTTAGGGTGCTTTCACACGGTGCGTTTTTGGTGCGTTTTTGGATCGTTTTGTGCAACATGGACGCATTAATTGCTTGCCTTCCTGCACAAAACACATCCAAAGCATCAAGCATGTGTGAGCACCCTTAGGCCTCGTTCACAGGTTATTTCGCCGCGTATTTGCGACGGATTGCGATCGTCAATCGTCGCAATCGTCGAAATAAGTCACAGCTATTTTATTGATTTAATGAAAATAGTCGTCGTTCACACGCGCTAATTGCTTCCGGATGCCGCCGGATGCGACGGCAATCGGACGGAAAACAATTCATGTCATTATTTCCGGACGGATCACACCTACATGATTGTAGAGTGAACCGTGGGAAATCAGTTACAAAACGTGCCACACTGTGGCAGTATTGCAACTGATTTTCAACTGATTCAGACTATTACATCGGAAATCCGTTGTAAATAGTTCTGAATAGCCTGGTGAAGAGGCCATTCTAGCTGTCACCCACACTGGTGGGTTGTCATGACCAGCACTTTTTATATAACTACAACATAAAATATCATCCAACTGTTGTAAAAAATGATACATTATAACTATTTGCCTTGCATTGTTGTCCCTCCAGATGTTGTCAAGCTCCACAATGAGTTCACCCTGTTACTCAACTAACAAGCAGGTTATGTAAGACCAAATGTTATATAAATGTAAAACCTAAATCAGATTCCCATCTGCTATTGAAAGGGTTAAAGCGGCTCACAATAAGGCATCCACTGCTATAATCACTTATTGCTGTCTGTGAGACTGAGTAATCCTCCTGTAAAGCTGCTCAGTGTTTCTAAAACACATAATACCAAAAAAAGCAACTCATGATACAAAGCCCTATATGCTGCTCGTGAGACGTCCACAGCCCCCAATGTGTGTAGCAAGAACATTACCAGCCCTTCCCCAACCCCTGCAGATTAAGAGTGTGTTCACACATGGCAGATCTGATGCAGACATCTCTGAGACTCTCCTAACTATTTTGAATGGACCTTGCTGAAATCTTAGTTTACTGCAGAAAAAAATCCTTTGGAAGCATGAAACTGGTTTACAGCTGCAGAAATTTCTGCGACATATTTGCCGAGTGTGAATTGTTTCCTAATACATTCTGTGCTCTTCATTATGTCTGTTGTGCTCTACCTCATTAAGGTATTGGTTTTATTGCTTTACTGAATCAAGTGCTCTTACATGGAGGGATACTGATTTAGATATAGTGACTGTATTAATGTGACTACAAAGTAGTTGTGTTGTGTGAATATCAAAAGAATCTATGTATTTATTTTCTCTACAAGTGCAGTTTATCAATCAACATAATATAATAACATTGACTGTAACATTAAATGTACATTTTATGGTTTATTTTTCATAATTTATGGTTTATGATGATATAATTCATATAACGTCTACTGTTTTGAGGGGGGGGGCATCTCTGTGGGATGAGCTAGAACATTGGCTAGAACGTGCTGGTGACTGTAGGAGCCGGAAGCTCTTATTCCTATCTAAGGGGTCGTTCACACGGCTTATTCTGGGACTGATAACAGCACTATAGCGCGACGTATTTGCGCTCCAAGTAGTGTGGAATCCGTCCCCGTCATTACGGTAATCCACAGTTCTCATAGAGAACTATGGATTCCGTCTCTTCTCCCCACCCGGCGAATCCGCCGCGGGGGGAGAAAGTGACATGCACATTATTTACTGCGTGTACGGCCCCCCGCCCCGTCCCCCCTGCCCGGCAGCCGGCGTACTTGCGGGGCGAAAGCCGTCCAGCAATTACGTCGGCTTTAAGCCATGTGAACCTTGTCTAAGGGTGCTTTCACACAGTGCATTTTTTGGATGCGTTTTTTGTGCAGGAAGGCACAGCAATTAATGCTGTACATTGTTGCACAAAAAACGCATCAAAGAAACGCATCAAAAACGCACCAAAACCGCACCGTGTGAAAGCACCCTAAGAAGACACCATCATCAGTGATGGCAGGTGACGGCTTGAGAACAATGGGGCAGATTTATCAAGACAGTTGTACCAGAATTCTGGCTCAATTTGCGCCAAAAACCAGCTTTTCGCCACATTTACTATGTGCTTCAGACCATAGTAAATGGTCTAAAACACAGGGGGCATAGCTTTGTAGAAAGGGGGCATGGCTTAAATGCGACCAAATTCTGGCATAAAAGTAAGCCAACTTAAAGATGGTACAAACTGAGACTAGACAGTTCCACCTGCGCCAGTTTTATCAACACTGTGATAAATGTGGCGCCTTGTAAGACTGTCTAGTCTAACTTTACACGGTCTTAAAGTAAGACACTATTGATAAAGGTGCTCCAATATCCTCATGGTGGATTTTCATGCTGGAAATTTCAGCACTGATTCAGTGTGGCATCCATGTGTAAAATCCACATTGATTCAGCACAGATCTTATACGCAGATTTTCAATTGAAGACCTGAAAATTTATGTTGAATTTAGAGGCAGATTTTCATTGTTGGCAGATTCAATGTTAATTCAGCAGTGAAACTGCCTCAAGAATAGACATATTGGAAAAAGAGCTGGGACTCTTCAGCATCCTCTATTGCACAGGTGTCAAACTGCGGCCCTCCAGCTGTTGGAAAACTACAACTCCCATCATGCATTTATATGGTCTATAACAGTGGGCCTGTTGGGAGGTGTAGTGTCCCAACAGCTGGAGGGCCGCAGTTTGACACCCCTGCGCTAGTGGTTGTGGCATGCTTCTAGGCACAGCCGACGTACAGACCCTTGCAATGTGAAAGGGATTCAAGCCAAGCCAGATTATTCATCTACAGACAGTTGTTTTAGGGTGTTTGCGCCTCATAAGTGCAGAGTAGAACACTGGCTGGCCAGGTGAGAGGCATTAAATGTGGGTTAAAAGGGAGGAGGTATCTCATTAGGGAGAAGCACCATGCTGGTGTGTGGCGACATCTATGGATTGCATGCGCCATTGTTTTAACTTGGCGCCAACACACCGGTTCTAAAGAGATATAAAGAAGTATATAAAACGACAGTATGAATGACAGTGTTATGTGGCAAACATTGTGGCGCATAGAGTGTAATGCCCCAAACTTTGTATGGCAGTTTCGCATCAAACTTTGGCGCATTCTAGGTGCATTAAAATGTGTCGTTCCATCCAGAGGCGTAACTGGAAGCTCTTGGGCCCTAGTGCAAAAAGTGAAATGGGCCCTCCAGCTACAATGTGCGACTTACAATGCTGGTGTCTCCTTATGTGGCAGGAGGACTTTTGGGCCCCCTCAGGCTGCAGGTCCAGGTAGCGACTGCTACCACTGCACCCCTTAGGCCATGTTCACACGGCTTAATTGCGGGACGTAATTACACCCCGCAATTACGCCGTGTGGACGGGGGCGGGAGCGGGGGAGTGAGCGGGGGGCCGGCACTTCGCCGGCCCATTGACTTGAATTGCCAGCGGCGCGTATACGCCGCTAGTAATTCACATGTCACTTATCTCCCCGCCCGGGGGATTCGCAGAGCAGGGAGAGGAGACGTAATCCATAGTTCTCTATGAGAACTGTGAATTAACGTAATGAATGGGCCGTTTTCGGCCCGTAATTGGCGGACTTCGGCGCGTAATTACGGACCGAAATACGGCCCATTTTAAGCCGTGTGAACATGCCTTTATAGCTACGCCCCTGGTTCCATCAGTAGAACAGTGTTCCAGGAGTTTTTAGGTGCAATATATGCCAAACAAATATGCATGTGAATTCATAGATGTTGCCCCTAATTTCTTTATGCTCTATTAGTATTTAAATATTATAAAAGGCTTATGGGAAGAGAGCTAGAACTCTTTAACGTCCTCTAGTGGATGTGGCATTCCTCAAGTGCTTCTCCCTAATGAGATATCTTACCCCTTTTGAGCCACACTCAATGCCTCTCACCTTCCCAGCCAGTAAGCTCTACTCTGCACTGATAGGGGCAAATACCCTGAAACAACTGTATGCAGATGAGCAAAACCTGCATGGCTTGAATCCTTTTCACATTGCAAGGATCAGTTTGTCAGACGTGACTTGGGGATTCCTACATCCAACAGATGGCGCTGGAGAGTTCTAGCTCTTTTCCCATAAGCCTTTTACAATTTTTAAATGCTAGAGGAGCGTAAAAGGCAATAAGTCTCCACACACCAACATGATGCTTCTTCCTTTCAAGAATAGACATGTCACTTAAAGGGTATGTTCGCACAGTGTTGTTTAATACGTTTTCAGGTACGTTTTGGATACCGAAAAACAGAGCCCAAATCGCATTCAGCAATGTTCAGTGTGCTTTTACATTGAAAGCAATGTAAAACACGTATTGTGGTTCAGATGATACTTGCGTATTTCTGAAGTGTCTTTCGGATCCGTTCAAAGAATTGACATGTCAATTCTTGATCCGTTTTACGCAGCAGGCGCCCTATTTAAAACTATAGCGTGCGTTCCTGCAGCACAGAATACATATCCAAACACGCAGCACACTCTGGGTATGTGTTTGGATGCGGTTTACACAGCGTTTTTCAATCCGGTTTTTGGATTGAAAAACGCCGTGTGAACATAGCCAAACACTGATTTTCCATTGCAAACAGTGTGATGTGGATATCAGGCACATTTGGATGTTGTTTCTGACACTGATTTTTTGTAGTGTGTTTTTTTTTAGTGCTGAAAAAAAACTGATGTCAGATTTCGGAGTGGATTCAGCGCCTCTAAATTTTGCTTCAAATCTGTTTCTGAAATTGCAAATCTGCATTCAAAACCACTCGTACTGGCGTGTTTTTTAGACTATCTTCACACCACTTATTTTTGTGCAGTAAAATAAGCACTGATTTCATAGGAGAAATTTGCATATTTAGGGGCATTTACACGCTTATAATGGTCCTGAACTCCCATTTATTTTGTGCAGCGCATAACTGTGTATCCGATGTGCACTTATTCCCTTTTTATTCAATAGGAACCTATTTTTTGCCTTCCTCTGGATCAACACTTTAACAATTTAGCAAATGGGCTGAACTGGATGGACGTATGTCTTTTTTCGGCCTGACAAACTATGTAACTATATAACCTAATGTCATGTTTTTTGATGAAAAACAGCCGTGTGAATATACCCTTAGGGCATGTCCCCACGAAAAGGGTTTTCGGACGGTTTTTCAGCCGGTTTGCGGTTTTCCAGACCGCCTGAAAAACCGGCCAAAAATTAACACAATTGTGCTCTATGGAAAACCCGTGCAGCAGTCCCCACTGCACGGATTTTCCATTGGGCGGTTTTGCCGCAAAACATTGAGCAAGCACATTCTTCCGTCCGGTTTTCGGATGGAACCTGTGCTTCTCTATGGGAGGGCTGTTCTCCGCTCATCGCGGAGAAAAGCAGCCCTCCCGCAGCCGTGGGGACGGGCTCAAAACAGGACAAATACCGGCCGGCAAACCGGCTGGTATTTGTCCTATGCCGTGGGGATGCGCGGTTAGGCTGGGTACGGACTGGGCTTTTTGATGTGTATCTTGTAGCAGTATTATAAGGTTTGTACTTCTTCTGTATTTTGGACCCATTCCTGGTTTTTGCTGCAAAGTCTGCATCAAAAAACACAGTGTGAACCCAGCCTTATACTGACTTTGCACTAGAGCTTCAGGCTGTGGGTTTGGGAACATGAGCTGCATTTGCATACTTATAGTCATGAATATTTGAAGATGCTGGAAGAATTGTGGTTGATGGGGGTTGTGGTTCTTTGCTCATCACACAAGTTCTTCTATTGATTGTGGTTTGTACACAAGGGGCATTTTTATGCTGAATCAGGAAATAACCATCTTTGAACTGTTAACACAAATATGTCACTCCCCTACTGCTGTCATCATACTGTAATATCCAAAGCCTGTGATGCCTGATGGGAGTTGTTGTGTTGCAAGACTAACATAGCACCTGGCAACCTTATTATTTTTATGCCTAAACAGCAATAGGAACATGAGCGTAAATATAGCCATAGCCAGTGTCTGACTGGGATGCGTGGGACCCTCCAGTGCAGATGATTCTTAGGGCCAATCGGTGGAGTTGATTCCTGAGGCCCTCTAGTGCAGATGATTCTTAGGGCCCATTGGTGGAGTTGATTCCTGAGGCCCTCTAGTGGAGATGATTCTTTGGGCTCATCGGTGGAGTTGTTTCTTGTGGCTCTCCAAGGGAGTTGATTCTTAGGGCTCATCGGTGGAGTTGATTCATGTGGCTCTCCATTGGAGATGATTCTTAGGGCCCATCGGTGGAGTTGATTCCTGGGGCCCTCCAGTAGAGATGATTCTTAGGGCCCATCAGTAGAGTTGATTCCCAGGGCCCTCCAGTAGAGATGATTCTTGAGGCCCATCGGTGGAGTTGATTCCTGAGGCCCTCTAGTAAAGATGATTCTTAGGCCGTGTTCACACGGCTTATTCCCGACGGATTTGTGAGCCGTATTGAGCTCACAAATCCGCCGTGAATAAGGGGCGGGATGGGGGCGGGGCCAGAGCGCGGCGAGAGCGCCGCTCCCGGCCCCATAGACAATGCATTGTTTACGGCGCGTACACGCCGTAAATAATGTGCATGTCAGTTTCTCCCCGCCCGGCGGATTTGCCGAGCAGGGAGGAGCGACGGAATCCACTGTTCTCTATGAGAGCAGTGGATTACCGTAATGACAGGGACGGATTGGCGCCGTACTGAACCGCAAATCCGGCGCGGAGTACGGCGCCAATCCGTGCCCAAATAAGCCGTGTGAACGAGACCTTAGGGCTCATCGGTGGAGTTGATTCATGTGGCTCTCCAATGGAGATGATTCTTAGGGCTCATCGGTGGAGTTGATTCATGTGGCTCTCCAATGGAGATGATTCTTAGGGCCCATCGGTGGAGTTGATTCCTGGGGCCCTCCAGTAGAGATGATTCTTAGGGCCCATTGGTGGAGTTGATTCCTGGGGCCCTCCAGTAGAGATGATTCTTAAGGCCCATCGGTAGAGTTGATTCCCGGGGCCCTCCAGTGGAGATGATTCTTAGGTCCCAGCGGTGGAGTTGATTCCTGGGGGCCTCCAGTATAGATGGTTCTTAGGGGCCATCGGTAGAGTTGATTCCTGGGGCCCTCCAGTGGAGATGATTCTTAGGGCCCATCGGTGGAGTTGATTCCTGTGGCCCTCCAGTAGAGAGGATTCTATTGATTGTGGTTTGTACACAAGGGGCATTTTTATGCTGAATCAGGAAATAACCATCTTTAAACTGTTAACATAAATATGTCACTCCCCTACTGCTGTCATCATACTGTAATATCCAAAGCCTGTGATGCGTGATGGGAGTTGTTGTGTTGCAAGACTAATGGCATGTTCACACGGCTTAAAATGGGCCGTATTTCGGTCCGTAATTACGCGCCGAAGTGCGCCAATTACGGGCCGAAAACGGCCCATTCATTACGGTAATTCACAGTTCTCATAGAGAACTATGGATTACGTCTCCTCTCCCTGCTCGGCGAATCCACCGGGCGGGGAGATAATTGACATGTGAATTACTAGCGGCGTATACGCGCCGCTGGCAATTCAAGTCAATGGGCCGGCGAAGTGCTAGCCCCCCGTTCACTCCCCCGCTCCCGCCCCGCCCCCGTCCGTACGGCGTAAGCCGTGTGAACATAGCCTAACATAGCACCTGGCAACCTTCTTATTTTTATGCCTAAACAGCAATAGGAACATGAGCATAAATATAGTCATAGCCAGTGTCTGACTGGGATGCGTGGGATCCTCCAGTGGAGAGAATTCTTAGGGCCAATCGGTGGAGTTGATTCCTGAGGCCCTCCAGTGGAGATGATTCTTAGGGCCCAGTGGTGGAGTTGATGCCTGAGGCGCTCTAGTGGAGATGATTCTTAGGGCCCATCGGTGGAGTTGATTCCTGTGGCCCTCCAGTAGAGATGATTCTTAGGGCCCATCGGTAGAGTGGATTCCTGGGGCCCTCCAGTGGAGATGATTCTTAGGGCCCATTGGTAGAGTTGATTCCTGGGGCCCTGCAGTGGAGTTGATTCTTAGGGCCCATTGGTAGAGTTGATTCCTGGGGACCTCCAGTGGAGATGAGTCATAGGGCCCATCAGTAGAGTGGAGTCCTGGGGCCCTCAAGTGGAGATGATTCTTAGGGCCCATTGGTAGAGTTGATTCCTGGGGCCCTCCAGTGGAGATGATTCTTAGGGCCCATTGGTGGAGTTGATTCCTGGGGCCCTCCAGTGGAGAGGATTCTTAGAGCCCATCAGTAGAGTTGATTCCTGTGGCCCTCCAGTAGAGATGATTCTTAGGGCCCATCGGTAGAGTTGATTCCTGGGGCCCTCCAGGGGAGATGATTCTTAGGGCCCATCAGTGGAGTTGATTCCTGGGGCCCTCCAGTAGAGATGATTCTTGGGGCCCACTACAGCTACTGTACATGACTACTTAAACTGCACATGACTCTTGTTTGCTGCCTTTGTTTCTCTGTCTTTCTCCTTGAAAAGCAAGTCTTGGAAAGCCATGCCCAGGGGCTCATCATGCCCAGGTGCCTACTATGTCCAGGACCCATCCGAGTTTCCTCTATTTCCCCGTGGGCAGGCCAAGCCTGGCCATAGCCATCATAAGGATACTTTCACAAGGAGCGTTTTTTTATGTGTCTTTGGATGTGTTTTTTGTGCAGAAACATATATTTACTATTTTGCCATAGGCAAACTTAAGCTCTTATCTACTCTACCTTTAAACACCAATAATACTTAACTTTTATTAATATTTATTTGAAAAAAATCTTATTTAACCTATCGCTAATGCATTAAAATTACTTGGTAAGTATTGCTTGAAGTAATGATGACGGCAGTGTCCTGGCGAAACATGTCGGGGAGGTCAGGCTTGATATTTTACATTTTGGCGCTTCGTCCTCTCCTAGTATCCTGCTGCAGAGGGCTACTCCTTGATTACTATAACCTGCCCCTTATTCTAGGACAAAAATCAGCCCGAGCTAGTTTCTTTTTGGAGACAGCAAATCACTTTATTTAGGGCTCCATATTCATCTTGCCGCTTTTTCTCTCTTGAGCGTTAGTAAAAGCGCAGTTAGGCTGGGTTCATACGTCTTATTTGTGGGGCGTAATTACGCCCCGCAATTATGCCGTGTGGACGGGAGCGGGGCTGGAGCGGAGGGCCCATAGACTTTCATTACCAGCGGCTCGTATACACCGCTAGTAACTCACATGTCACTTATCTCCCCCCTCGGCGGAATCGCCGAGCAGCGAGACGAGACGTGATCCATAGTTCTCTATGAGAACTGTGGATTACCGTAATGACTGGGACGTATTCCAGCCATAATTCGCGCACTACGGCGCTTAATTACGGACTGAAATACGTCCCATTTTAGGCCGTGTGAACATAGCCTTACTCATTAGAATAGTCGAGAAAGGTATTTTGTGTTATTAGTAAGACTACTAATGTAGCTCGCTGTGAATTAGATCATTAACAACGTTGTTGCACATAGTAGTAGCAGATTGTTATTGAGTGAAATAGCTACATTTTGTATTTCAGGACTGTATGATGTATCTAGAAAGGGAGCAGACTGAGAAATTTATAGGAACTCAAACATAATTAGATAAACAGAAAAAGGAGAGGATTTAGTGTGAATTTTAATGTATTATCGATAGGTGAAATTAAGTTTTTTCAAATAAATATTAATAAAAGTTAAGGTAGCATAGATAAGACGTTAAGTTTGTCTATGGCAAAATAGTAAATAAATGTAGAAATTAGTCACTCTTTTCTTCTCTAGTATATTTCCATTTGCATAGGTGTGAAGTACAAAATTTTGTGCAGAAAGGCACTGCAATTAATGGTGTAAATTTCTGCACAAAAAATGCATTCAAAAACACATAAAAAAAATGCTGCCGGCCCTCCAGCTGTTGGGAAACTACAACTCCCAGCATGAATTTGTATAATCTATAACAGTGGGCATGATGGGAGTTGTAGTTTTCCAACAGCTGGAGGGCCGCAGTTTGACACCCCTGGTGTAAGGGATGCCGTGGGGCTGACAACTACAAGAACATGGAAACACATTTAGGCTGGGTTCTCGCATTGTGTTTCTGCTACTTTCCTCAAATACTTCAAAACCTCACTCACGCCTTTAAGGCTGGGTTCACCTGTTTTGTTTCTCAACTGAATGAACAACACAAGTGTTTTAGAAATGGATTAAAAATATCTGCAGTAAAAAAACAATGTCAGCATGACTGTGTCTATATTAACCTAAATTTGAGACACAGGCGGAATTTGAGTTAATTAAAAAATTGTGTTTTTATTGCTGCATGTTTTTGGTGCGTTTCAAAAAATACAATGGGCCTCATTTGTGAAGACTGTTGAAGCGTAAGGCCATGTTCACACGGCTTATTTTGGGACATATCTCGCCCCAGATTTCGTGCCGTACTGCGCGAAATACGGGGCGAGATACGTCCCAGTCATTACGGTAATCCACCGTTCTCATAGAGAACTATGGATTATGTCTCCTCTCACCGCTTGCGAAATACGCGGAGTGGGGAGATAAGTGACGTCAATTATTCACGGCATATCCCCGCTGTGGATAATGCATGTCTATGGGGCTGGCCAGCTGCCGCCACCCCCACCCCGCCCCACCCTGCTCCCGCCCCCGTACACACGGCTTAATTGCGGGGCGAAATACTTCCCGCAATTAAGCTGTGTGAACCTAGCCTAAGACTGTGGTTGTTGCCCATAGCAACCGATCAGAGTTCAGTTTTAACTGAAAAAATGCAAGTCGAGCTGTGATTAGTTACTATGAAGAACAAGGACAATCTTACGCTTATACAGTTTTCATAAATAAGGTCCAATATGTGAACTCAGAAACAAATCAAAACACATGGAGTAAAAACACAGGGTTTTTATAGATTGCAAGTGTTCTTATAAGGAAGTTAAATTTGGGACACGGGTGAAATATGGATTAATTAAAAAATGTATGTGTTTTTAATTTATATATCAAGTCCCCAGCTCCCCCCACTCACCTATCAGGTTTCTTGCTTCTGTGGACCTACAGACTTGCCAACCATGGGATATTCCATTCAACACAAAAGTGATTCTTCATATAATAAAACTTGCTTCTTTATTCCATTGTACTAAAAAGAACAATCGACAGATACTGCCTAAGGCTATGTTCACATGGGGTAATTTCAGAGCGCATTTCGCACCTTATTTGCGCTCTAAGGCTATGTTCACACGGCTTAATTGCAGGACGTATTTCGCCCCGCAATTATGCCGTTTGTATGGGGGCAGGGGGGCCGGCAGCTCGCCAGCCCCATAGACATGCATTATCCACGGCGCGGATACGCCGTGAATAAGTAGCATGTCACTTCTCTCCCCACTCGCCGTATTGTCCGAGCAGGCAGAGGAGACGTAATCCATAGTTCTCTATGAGAACTGTGGATTAACGTAATGACTGGGACGTATTTCAGACCATAATTCGCGCAGTATGGCGCGAAATATGGGGCGGGATACGGCCCAAAATAAGCTGTGTGAATATGGCCTAATACAGGCGAGATGCGCAACAAAATTATGGTAATCCATAGCTCTCATAGAGAACTATGGATTACGCCTCCTCTCCCCGCTCGTACAATACGATCATATTGTACGCGCGGGGAGATAAGTGACAGGTCAATTACTTGCAGCGAATACGCACCGCGAGTAATGAATGGGGCCAGTGGGCTGCCAGCCTCCCGCGATTTTTGTGCAGCAAAAGTACAGCATTAATTACTCTGCCTTCCTGCACAAAAAACGCATTGAAAAAACGCATCAAAAATGCACCAAAAACACACCGTGTGAATGCACCCTAAAACCACACCAAAATCTGTGCCGAAAAAAACGAAAACCGGGTTAAAAATCCTCCTGTTGAAATTCTCGTCAGACGACGCAGTTTTAGGATTCAGAATCTGACGAGTATTTTCTCCTTTGTCGTGTGAACATAAGGCTACGTCTACATAGCAATGTTAAAATGCCGTCCAATATCCAACAGCATTTAAACATTGCTGCCCATGGCTTTAGGCACAGCCGCGATCGGTCTTAGGATTTCCCATCGGCCCAGTACAAAGGCTACACGGGAATCAACCAAGGGTGGGGAAAATGTGGGTGAAGGTAGGGAGACAAGAACTATAAGCCCAGATTAAGATCCAGAATTTTACATAGCTACATACACATTAATATTCTTTAGTTCCAGGTAGATATCTAAGCTTTCTTGAAACCCTCACCTGTTCCTGCTGTGACCAGCTCCTCAGGCGGCATTCCACAGATTCACAGTTCTTACAGTGAAGAACGCTCTTCTCCTCTGGAGATTGAATTCTTTTTCTCTAGTCGAAGGGAACGTCCCCTTGTCTTTTGAGGGGGCTTCACTTGAAATAATTTTTCCCCATACTTTTTGTATCTTTTTTTATCCGATGGAAGATAGAACATGTTCTATTTTCTGCCAGACTGCCAGCAGCTTCAGTAGAAAATCCGGAATGTGTAGACTACAGCACAGATTTTCTATTGAAGTCTACACAGCGCTGGTTACAGTCAGATTTTCGGTGGATTCAAAATACTGAATCTGCTGAAAATCCAACGAGAATCCAATGCTGTGAGGACATAGCCTAATACTTACATACAGGGCAGTTCCTAGGCTAAATTTCACTCAGGGCGAGGTGAAGAATTCGCCCCCCCCCCCAAATGTCCATAATGAAACACAGTGCTTTAAACCATCAACCAAAATCTAAAATATACAAAAAGCTTTACCACAATCTGCTACATATAAAATTACTAGATAATAGTCATACAGTTACCAAATAACACTGCTACACGAAACCAGAATCCCAAGACCACTAAGACCACATATCACCAGCACACAGTGACCGAATAATACCACCACACCATGACCACATATCACCACATAGTGACCAAATACAGCAACACCGGAACACTTTATCACCAGCACATAGGGGACTGAATAATACAAACTGACCATTACTGAATACAAACCATTATACTTCAACCAATATTCCAGCATACAGTGGTGGATACCCGCTGAACACAGGCTCTGCACACATATAAATGGTTACAGTAAATTTTATATACAGGCCCCACAGGAGACGTCTCTGAAGAGTTTTTCTCTTTCTCTTCTTCTTCTCCATCTGCCCCCAGACGCCATGAAGACTACTCCCGACTCTTCACTGTAAAATTTACAAAACAAATATCTTAAGACTCCTCCCTTTATCAGCTTTTTCCCAAACCAATTCCTATCTTATAAAAACCCCCCCCATATAGCATCTCATATGGTACCATGTAATAGCCCCCTGAGCCAGTAGTGGGCCCCCCATAGCCACGTAGTAGCCCCCTGTAGCCCGTAGATACCCCCGTAGCCTGATACCCCCTGTAGCCATTGTGCCCCCGTTTTCAGTAGATGCCCCCTGTAAAAGGGTGCCCCCTGTAACCAGTGGCCCCCTTGTAGCCAGTGAGATGCCCCATTGTAGCTAAAATGCCCCTTACTATTTCCCCCATTGTAGCCAGTAGATGCCCCCTGAGCCCCGTAGATGCCCCCCTTTAGCCAGATGCCCCTGTAGCCAAGGGTTGCCCCCTGTAGCCATTGATGCACCCCTTGTAGCCAGTTATGCCCCCATTGGAGCCAGTGATGCCCCCTGTAGCCAGTAGATGCCCCCCTTTTTCAGTGATGCCCCTGTAGCCAGGAAAGCCCCCCCCCTTTGCCAGTGTTTCCCCCCTTCTAGCCAGTGATGCCCCCTTTAGCCAGTGATGCCCCCTTTAGCCAGTGTGCCCCCTTTTAGCCAGTGATGCCCCCCTTGTAAGCCAGGTGCCCCCTTGTAGCCATGTGCGGTTCCCATTGTAGCCCTTGCCCCCATTTAGCCAGTGTGCCCCCTTGTAGCCATGGTGCCCCCCTTAGCCAGTGTGCCCCCCTTGTAGCCAGTGTCCCCCTTGTAGCCAGTGTCCCTCTTGTAGCCAGTGTCCCCCCTTGTACCATGTGCCCCCCTTGTAGCCAGTGTGCCCCATTGTAGCCAGGATGCCCCCTTGTAAACCAGGATGCCCCCTTTTTAGCCAGTGTGCCCCCTTTTAGCCAGTGTGCCCCCCTTGTAGCCAGGATGCCCCCTTGTAGCCAGGATGCCCCCCTTTTAGCCAGTGTGCCCCTTGTAAACCAGTGTGCCCCCCTTGTACCAGGATGCCCCCTGTAGCCAGTGTGCCCCCCCTTTAGCCATGTGCCCCCCCTTTAGCCAGGGTGCCCCCTTGTAGCCAGTATGCCCCCCTTGTAGCCAGTGATGACCCCCCTTGTAGCCAGGATGCCCCCTTGTAGCCAGTGTGCCCCCCTTGCAGCCAGTGCCCCCCTTGTAGCCAGTGTGCCCCCCTTGTAGCCAGTGTGCCCCCTTGTAGCAGTGATGCCCCTGTAAGTATTCTAAAATAAACAAAAGATACTCCCCCTGGTCCGCGCGTCCCGGTTCCGAGCTGCTCAGAGTGGGAGCTGCTGGACGTGTAAGCAGCGTGACGTCATCACGCTGCTTACACTGCACGCAGCTCCCAGAGCTGCCAGCCGAGGAGATCGAGCGTCACAGGGGGCGCGGTGAGAGCTGTGCGCCCCCTGTGACGCTGATACAGGGGAGGAGTCAGGACGGGAAATGTCCCGCCCCGCCTCCCGGCCCTTAAGCAGCTTTCTGGCTCGGGGTGGGGTGTGAGCGGAGCCTCGGCGCCCCGGGCGACCGCACGCCCTGCCCGCCCCTAGGAACGGCCCTGCTTACATAGTGTAAACTTAGACTAGATAGATAAAAATGTGCCAGATTTTTCATTGTATGGTAAATCTTGCACATGTTTAACACTTTTGTCTATCTTCATTATAATTTAGATCAGTTTGTGCCAATAGTTGGCACAAAATTTTGGTGCATTTTTGGTGCACGACATAGCACGTTAAGCCCCACCCCTTCCCGCCAAGTTCTAGTCCCCTCCCACTAATATATACCTATAAATAAGCAAGCTTTAAATTTCAAAAAAAAAAATTTTTATTAACATGAAGCAATAAATTAAAACTGAATATTAAAATATTTAAAAATAGTTCAGAATGGAAGAATCGTGGATACACAAAAATTCTCCCCATCAAAAAATGAAACATAGGGGGACATGTATGGAAACTGTCTGGGTCTAAGACTTTTTGTTGCCCATAGTAACCAGAGCTCCCCTTTAATTTTTTCAACGCACTAAATAAAAGGAAGGGGAGCTCTGATTGGTTTCTATGCACGACAATGACAATCTTACTGCTGGGCAGTTTTTGTACATGAGGCCTATAATTATTTTACAAAGCTCCAATAAGCATGATTCATCAAAGTGCAAGCGCATTCAATCCATATTACATGAACTAATAACCAGTATAATTCATACAGTGTATTTCATATTAATTTAGAAAATCATACAGAAAATCACCCAAAAAACTAAATACAATAAATATAGTGACCACCAAAATTACTCAAAAAGGGATTTCTAATAAAGAAAGTGCAAGACAAGTGCTATCCCAAACTAGGACAAGTATGATGAATATAGAGGACAATAAATAAAGCTAAAGCCTTCCTCTAACCTATGCCTCTTTTAGTGGACACAGGGTAAAAGGTTTTAAAAACTATCTAAGGCTTGTTTCACATTGCATTTTTGAAAATCCCTGAATATATAAGAATGGAAAGTAAAAAAAAAAAATAAAAAAAAAAAAAAAAAACAATTTGAAGTTGTACATTGCCTTTTTCATTGAGCTCTATGTAGGTCAACAGGGCATCTTTTCGACATACAGTATATTTGGCTTGCTTTTTCTCAGAATCCTTTTCTTTACAGGACAAACAAAGGGGAGGCTGTTGCACTATTGTGTCCTTTTAAAAAATGTGTCTGTCACGGATGCAGATTTTTTCAACATGAGGGGGTGTTAACACAGCGCATTTTACTTCAATGTTTAATTGCCCTGCAATGCTCCTGTTGTACATCCCGCAAATACGGTAAAATCATAGCTATGATTTCACAGTCTATTTTCCAGCGTATACTGTGAGCCGGTAGAAAGGAGTGACATGTCACTTCTTTCAGGCGCTTATGAAAAGTGAAGGGAAAGTGAAGCGCAATGGGGGACGGAGCTCTGTTGGAGGCATGTAAATGTATGGGCATATGTTTGCATACGTTTAAAACTTATACACTCTATGGATGACATGTGTGATCTGGGCGCATAGAGGCCAATTCTAAATAGCTGTAAGGCTATGTTCATATGGCGTAATTGAGGGGCGTACAGTATGCCCCGCAATTACGGCAGGTGTTCGGGAGTCGCGCTGATCAGCGCGTACTCCCGCGACGCAGGGGGGCAGCTCGCTGGACCCATAGACATGCATTACTCGTGGCGCGTATTCGCCACAAGTAATTGA
Organism: Phyllomedusa bahiana; assembly: GCA_025379985.1. Lineage (NCBI taxonomy): Eukaryota > Metazoa > Chordata > Amphibia > Anura > Hylidae > Phyllomedusa > Phyllomedusa bahiana. The sequence goes on from JAODAL010019246.1 coordinate 28,399, forward strand.
CGTGTCACTTATCTCCCTGCGGATACAATACGATCGTATTTGTATGAGCGGGGAGAGGAGGCGTAACCCATATGAGAACTGTGGATTACCGTAATTTCGGCGCGCATCTCGCTCATATTGGAGCACAAATACGACGCGAAATGCCCACCGAAATCTGACCATGTGAACATGGCCTACATCAGTGTAGAATGCGCCAGAGTGCATGGATCTGGTTGTGGTGCGACGCCCCCAGAACACGCCTGTATCTCGGGTGCATTAGAAATTGTTGTGGGCACCGAAAAATGCGCCTTCTTTTGGAGTACACCTGCTCATACATCTATAGAACAGGGCTGCTCCAGTTTTTGGGCTGAAAGGACACCAGAATACTGGCGAAGCCCCGTAAATACATGTGGGCCTATGGATGTATACCTCCTGTGGATGTCAAAACCACAGTGTGAACCAAACCTTAAACACCAAAGGGGACATGCATGAAAAGTGTCGCCGCCTTGTCGTACTTCTTAGTACATTAGTGTAGCATTCGTCAGTATATGTGAAAGTGTCTCACAGCACTTTATGAATCTGTCCCGTTGTGAGACACACTCGTGTGACAAAAAAGAGGTGCATAGAGTGTATGCGACAAAATTTTCAGCCTCTCCACTATGGATTGGTATAACAGTTTTGCACCACATTTTGTCACGAGACATTCATAACTGTGGTACATTATACATATGTGGCGCGACAAGCCCTTGAAGAATTAGCACATATAAAAGTGTCAGTTCTTTTGCACCATGCACCAGAATTTGGCGTAGAACAGTCCATTCATTTGTTGGACAGGGCTGCAACCGGCTTTTTTGCTAAATGAACGCCAGAAAACTGGTGCAGTCCCGTTCATACATGTCATCCAAGGGTCATATTTATCAAAACTTTCCCAACAGTAAGGCTATGTTCACACGCTTATTTCGGGACGTTTACGGACGTATTTACGTCCGCAAATACGTCCCCCAAATACGTTTCAAAAAAATGAACAATTAGATTAGCATTGATTCCAATGTAAAAAAACGCCCGTCATTCACACGAGGCGTATTTTACGACGTATTTGCGGGCGTAAATACGTCCGTAAATACGATCGTAAAATTAAGTCCCCTTCCCCTTATTGAGGCGTATTTTGCACAAAACGTAAATTACCCAAAAAGTAATTTGAAACGTTTTATTTCGGGACGTATTTGCGGACGTAAATACGTCCGTAAATACGCCCTGAAATAAGCCGTGTGAGCATAGCCTAAGACTGTCGATGTTACTCAATGCAACCAATCAGAGCTCAGCTTTCATTTCTCCAGAGCAGTGAAAAATGAAAGCTAAGCTCTGATTGGTTGTTATGGGTGACAAAGACAAACTTACTGTTTGACAGTTTTGATAAATGCGGCCCACAATGTGGAGTAAAACATGCTATGTGTGTCTTCTGACATATGGTATTAATAGCTAAACCTTTTAAAGATATGCCAAATATGAAATATATGAAATGGGAATATTCCTTTAATTCCTGCCACGTGGTTGTTCCACTAGGTTAGATAATGGGGCCCATCTCATTTTGCTTCAAGGCCCTATGAATTCTAGTTATGCCACTGACTAGGTAGTCAATCCATGAAACCCCTGATGGATATTGTCCTATGTGGCTAAACAAGCCTAACAAAGAATACAGTGGAATCAAGGCTATGAGTTTGCTGTGTTCACCCTCACCCATAACCAGGGCCGGGACAATGCATAGGCAGAGGTGGGCGATCGCCTATGGCGCCACTTGCACGCCAACTGGGGGGCGATGCGGCTGCGCGCATAGAAACCCCATTAGTCGCGCTGCCGGCCACTGTTTGCTCTGACAGACACAGTCAGACTAATAGGATTGATGTTGAAGCGCGGCGCTGCTATGCGGAGCATATGACCACAGACGCCGCCGCGCAGCTACGTTCATCACTCTGGACTGGTTCCTGCATGTTGTTTTCGGTAGTGGCGGAGGTAGGAGCTGAGCTGAGTCGGGTGACACTTCACTTTGCTGATGGGTTAGTGCATGGGAAGGGACAGGGGGACATGTTGTGATGTGGAGTGGGCAAATCTCTCTCTCTCTCTCTCTCTCTCTTCTCAACTACACAACAGACGGGGGTGGAGGGAATTAATGGGGGGGGGGGCGTTTGTTTTCCTCATGTGCCTAGGGCACCAAACGGGCTTGTCCCGGCCCTGCCCATAACCACTCTTCTCATCCCTGATGGACGACTGCTTTATATCTGCACATAAGGTCATAAGTCACTAGTAAGTGGTCTAAGGAAAGGCGGGGAACCCGGGGCAGCACTCCCATCGTGAATACATAAACAAGAGTCTACTGTATACTTTCATTGCTCCTCTTAACTGAATGGCACAATATTTTTTTTTATCTACTACTAGAATGGATGTATGTGCTACCATAACACAGCACAAACCTTCCACAGAGTGGGCATATAATAAACAATATACAGGGTGGGCCATTTATATGGATACACCTAAATAAAATGGGAATGATTAGTGATATCAACTTCCTGTTTTGTTGGCACTTTAGTTTTTTTTATTATTTTGGGAGGGGGAAAACTTTTCAAGATGGGTTTGTTGACCATGGCGGGACATTTTAAAGTTGCCCTTTTTGGATCCAACTTTATTTTTTCCAATGGGAAGTGGGTCATGTAACCATCAACGTTATTGAGAATTTCACAAGAAAAAACAATGGTTTGCTTGGTTGTAACATATTCTTCCATGAGTTATTTACAAGTTTATGACCACTTATAAAATGTTTTCAAAATGCTGCCCATTGTGTTGGATTGTCAATGCAACCCTCTTCTCCAACTCTTGACACACTGATAGTAACACCACAGAAGAAATGCTAACACAGGCTTCCAGTATCCGTTGTTTGAGATGCTGCACAACTCGTATCTTCACTGGATAGACAATTGCCTTCAGATGACCTCAAAGATAAAAGTCTAAGGGGGTCAGATCGGGAGACCTTGGTGGCCAACTTCTTTAGCAATGACCTTTTGTGGCTTACCCTCCTTGTAGAGTGTGTCAATGATTGCCTTCTGGACATCTGTCAAGTCAGTAGTCTTCCCAATCGATTGTGGTCGCCTACATGAACCAGACGAATGGACCTTTAAAAATGCTTAGTGAAGATTTTGCAGGTTGTTTTGGGTTATTATTCTAATTTTCGAGATAATGACTTTTGGGTTTTCCTTGGGCTGTTAGATAAGACACAATCATTAAGATTAACATAAATAAACACTTGAAAAGTTCTCTCTGTTTTGTTAATAACTCTATATAAAATATGAGTTTCACTTTTTGAATTGAATTACTGAGAAAAAATAACTTTTGGCTGACATTCTAATTTACTGAGAAGCACCTGTAAATATGATGAAGCATGACCAAGTCTCTTCTCATTCATTACAACTGCTTGAAAAATAGGTTGATTGTACAAATTGTGCAAAGAAGAAAAAAGAACTGATAAGACAAAGGTAATGGGCCTGAATTCTAGCTACTCTCTGCTAACGATTCTCTCAGTGACTTCTAATATCGAGTCTAATAGTAGAGAATACAAATTTTGCTTATGACAGTTCTGTAGTCTTCAAGCAAACTCTCAGTAGCGATGCCATGCTGTGCCTGCTATTATTTTTTATTATAGATGATCTATAGATCAGATGTAATCATTATCGGGGGTTTGGCGCCCAGCGGAGCTTACAATCTAGTTTTCATGTCATCAGCACGTACAACTTACATGCTGAATCTAATTCATGTTCCAATGCGTCTGCAAATTCAGGGTAGGTCATAAATAAAAATGAGAGAATCTGTGATTTTATACTACTACTGATTACTAGTATAGAGGACTCTATAGAAAATTATGTTCCCTTTAGCATTGCTTACAGATTGCTGTTATCGGAGATCACACAAAGCAGTCTGAGCAAATTACCACTGATGTGAATACAGCTTTGCATTGACTGATCTGATTTCCCATCACTTATCGAGGATGAAAGGCTTCAGTATTGAGTTTAAAACCTTTTAGCACTGTCCCAAAATTTCTCGAACTCTAAATCTAACACAACGTTTTACCTATATTGCTATTAATTAGTCTAGCATTTCGGATTCAAGTCACAGTTAAATTTGACTTAAATTGTAGCGCTTTAGTTTGGGTTGGCTTAAACTGTTTTTTGGAGATCTGTACCAAAAAATGGACTAGAACTACAACCGTAACCCTAAACTGAGGATAGGCTTAGGGCTAAAGCGGTTCTCTCATCACACGCTTTTGCAAACTTGAGCAGGGGCGTGTCTCTCTTCCCAGTAGTCGTGTCTTCCCTCACTGAAGACTGGTGACATCATCATTGTGTGTGAGCAGTGGGAAAGGATGTCACAGCTCTGCAGACCTTCTGCAGTGGTCAGTTCTTATGTCTGCAGATCTGTCACCTCCCTCCATGAGCTCTTTGTAACCATAACACCTGCATTGCTGTGAACAGTTATATATATATATACAGCCTGAACTGATGAAACAAATGTCAATAATGCACTCTGCAAATATACCTCTGTTATCAGGCAGGAGATAGTGGGGAAACAGACTGAATATGAGCTGTGTTATATGGGTGATGGGAGCGACTGTATAAGGCTTGTGTTGTATGGGCGTGATGGAAGCAGACTGTTATAAGGCTGTGTTATATGGGGGGATGGAAGCAGATAGGACTGTATAAGGCTGGTGTTTTTTATGGGTGATGGGAGAAGAGAAGAAAAACAGTATAGGCTAGTGTTTATATGGGTGGGGAGAGTGAAAATCTAGGCAGCTAGGAGAACTCATAATTCATCACATAGAGCTGGGAGGTGAGCTTAATTACACATACACAGCCATCACAACAAGCTGAGGTACCTAGTTTCACTTTTATTTTCCACAGCTCAGAGGGGAGTAAGCACAGAGTACAGACAGCAAATCACAGCACAGGGGGCTTGTCCCATTCAGGGGGCATGTCCCAACAAGCTAAATTAAATATCAGTCAGCCATTCACAGAAAAGGGAGTGTAGCCTGATCCCAGGCTGCAGCTTTAGGTGTAGGACACACAGATTAGCTTATATCTGCTATATTAAATGATTTAGGTAAGGCAAATCAATAATAAAAGTGCTCATTTACTGTCCCCATCATTAGAGATATGATCTTTGTAGCGAGAAAACCCCTTTAAGGTTTGAATAGGTTAGCTTCTGGTCCCACTGCACTTTCTCTGCAACATCACTTCTGGCTGACTTTTCTTCTGGTCCAATGTTACTTAGGTAACCCTAATGTAGCTTTGGACTGAAAGTGATGGCAGGCGAAAGTAATGTCTGTGCTACAGGGTCAAAACTGCCAGGAACCCTATTTAAATCCCGTATAAAAAACTACAAACTAGAGTCAGGCTTAGGATAAGGTTTAGGGATAAGTCAGGTTGCAAAAAAAAATGTTTGGTTTAAGAAGTCCCAAACCCCAATTTTTTTTACACGTTTGGTCAAACCACTGTCGAACTGATTTTTAAAAACCAACCAATACTTATCTCTTCCATCACCACCGCTCCAGTGCCGCCAGAGCTCCAGTGTTCCCCCACATACCTCAATGAAAACATCACGTTCATGAACCATATGAAGCTGCAACTTATCTCTGTACTCAACAGTCACATGTCTACATACACAGGATTTGACCACAGAGGTCAGTGATTGGTTGCAGCATCATGTGATCCATGAACTTGACGTCATCAGTAAGCGACCAGGGGAAAGCTGGACCTCTGCCAGTGCTGGTACGGTGGTGATGGGAGAGGTAAGTATGAGTTTATTTTCTATTTTAGCACAATGGAAGGTGAGAGGGAGGTTTTAAAAAGTGTTGGAAACCCCCTTTAATTTGAATAGTCCTTTCCATCTGGTCCTTAAAAGGTCTTACAATTAGGTAAATACAACCTCAGATGAACGAAAACACACAACAAATTCCTTCAAGTCATTATTTATTTAAAAAAACTAGGACAATATGGAGAAGAAAACTAAATGCTCCATATAAATCAATAGTTTGTATAACCATCATTAGCAGCAATAACTTGAAGTCATAGTTTCACGTTTGTGTCATCCGGCTCTGGTCGCCGGCAACCGCCGCTGCGACAATAACTGTGGCTTTGCTTTATTTCCTTCTTCTGTGTGAACACTGCCCTTTACTTTGAGACACTAATTGAATTTGGCCAACGCCCATGGGCTACGCATCCAGCACTCTCTGGGTTAAATCAGGGACTCTTGGTGATTGACAGGTTCTGCTCCCTATCACTTTGCTACTTCTTCCTTCTCTTCCATTGCCCAATAGGCTTGGTCTAATATCTCTATGGATTTCATAACCAACCTTCCTCCCTCCAAGGGTAGGTCGTGATTTGGGTGTGGTGGTGGACCGCATTCTAAAAATGTGGTCACCTTATTGCTCTAAAGAACTACCATCAGCCAAAACCCTTGTCGACTTATTTGTTCGGTCATATATACTGTGGACTCCATGGTATTCCTTCCAGTATTGTGTCTGATAGAAGGGTACAGTTTGTGTCAAGGTTCTGGAGAGAGTTTTGTGGGAGATTGGGCATCTCTCTGTCCTTCTCCTCTGCCTTTCATCCCGAAACTAATGGGCAGACCGAAAGACTTAATCAGTCACTAGAACAATATCTTAGATGTTATGTTTCGGAGTGTCAAGAGAGGTGGAGTGAGTATTTTCCTATGGCCGAGTTTGCTCTAAATAATCATGAGAATTCCTCAACCCGATTATCCCCCTTCTACTGTAATTATGGCTTTCACCCCAGATACCCCGCCGTAACAGGTTGCGAATTCAAGTTCTCTTTTGTAAAAACCGCCGTTAAGCGACTGTGCACAGTCTGGGCTAGGAGTCGCGAGACTCTAGAAAAGCCCAACAACAACAAATTAAGTACGCTAATAAAAAATGCCGACCCGGACCTGAATATGCTATCGGTGACAAGGTGTGGCTCTCGACAAAAAATCTCCGCCTTCAGGTCCCGTCTACTAAGTTCACTCCTCAGTTTATTGGTCCTTTTGTCATATCAGAAATTGTTAACCCAGCATCTTTTAGAGTACGCCTTCCGAAGTCACTCTGCACTCATCCTGTGTTTCACAAATCGTTACTTAAAAGGTACATTCCTGCTGTGGTTGGTCGGTCCACTTCTCGTCCTGTGGTCGTACAAGGGAAGTTAGAATACGAAATTGAGCGTATAATTGACTCCCACAGAGTCCAGAACACTCTCCAGTACCTAGTTCACTGGAAAGGGTACGGTCCAGAGGAGCAAGTGTGGGTGGCGGCTAGGGACTTGCACAGTCCCAGACTTGTGGAAAAGTTCCACCAAGCTAACGCCTCCAAACCAGGGGGACCTAAGGAGGGTCCGGTGGCCCCTCATAGAAGGGGGGGTACTGTCACGTTTGTGTCATCCAGCTCTGGTTGCCAGCGACCTCCGCTGCGACCATAACTGCGGATTTCCTTCTTCTGTGTGAACACTGTCTTTTACCTTGGACACTAATTGAATTCTGGCCAACGCCTGTGGCCTAGAACCTTCCAGCACTCTTTGGGTTAATCAGGTCTCTTGGTGATTGACAGGTTCTGCTCCCTATCACTTCTGCTCTTCTTCCTCCCCTTCCCTATTTATAGTCACTGCTTCCTTCCCTCTTTGCCTGCTATAGGTCTTTCTACCCTGTTGTTCGCCTGGTCTTCTGCTTGTCATTTTGTGTTTACCTGACCTTCTGCTTGGACTCTGTTTATCCCTTTGCCTCACGATTCTGTACCTCGCTGCCAGTTCTGTTGCCAACTTGGGAAAATCCCGCCACGTGTATTTTTTTGGGTTTTGTTTGTCCTTGTCTGTGTTGCACTTTTGTTAGTGCAGTCATCAGTTTTCTGGTTGGGGGCGGGCCTATTGGGGGGGGGGGGAGTGGGGTTTCCCCAAAAGGCAGGGACGGGGGCGGGGATCAAGCGGGATCAGAGTCAGGCCCACTTGTCGGTCTTTGTGTGAGTCCCTGCTGCCCTGACCATGTTTTCTGTATGATTTACATCTCTAAAATTTTTTCTGAGCATTTGTTTTCTGCACAGCTCTTTTAGGGTCCTACCACAGCATTTCAATTGGACTGAGGTCTAGCCATTCTGTTGTGTATTTGCTGGTGTGCTTAGGATCATTGTCTTTTTGTATCATCTGGTTTTGACAGATTACTTTTGGATTGGGGCCTACAAAGATTAAGAATTTGGTACATGGAGGAGTTCATGGTCGACTTAATGACTGCAAGGTGCCCAGCTCCTGTGGCTTCAGAGCAAGCCAAATCATCACCCCTTTATCACCGTGCTTGTCAATAGGTATGAGGTGTATGTAATGCTATGCAGTGTTTGGATTTCACTAACTGTGGTGCTGTGTATTATGGCCAAAAACTTTACTTTTTCACATCGTCCCAGACATTTTTTTCCCGAGGTGGGTTTTTTTTAGATTTAACTTTACAAACTTAAAGGAGTTTCACCACAAAGTAAAAACCCAAGTACCAATTGCAAGCGGCCATACAGGTGAATGAGGAGGGTGGCACTTGTGGCTGACCTTCTTATTCACTTCTATGGCAGCTTTTGAAGATAGCCAAGTGTGTGCGCTTGGCTATGTTTGGCAGCTCCCATTGAAGTGAATGGAGAGGACGATTGCAAGCACCACCCTCCTCAATTACATGCACAGCTGGCTCACAGCTAGCTACGAGCAGCCACTGCAGGGGTTTTTACTTTGTTGTAAAACCCCTTTAAGCCATGTTCTTTTAAGAAAGAAAAGGCTTTCTCCTGGCAACCCTTCCAAACAAGCCATGCTTATTCAGTCTCTTTCTAATTGTACTGTCAAGAACTTGAATATTCACTGTGACATGCTAAAACTTGTAGAGATATCACTGAGCTTGTGGTCAATTTGCTAGTACATTCACTCATGGGAAGATTGTCATTAGTGTTGAGCGATTTTTATCGACAAAGTTGAAATCGGCAAGGTTTTTATGGTGATCGAAATTTCCAGATCATGCGATAATTACAGGTTAAATCTGTGCATCATCTATTAGATCGCGTTTTTCGGCGCTTCCTGTAATTTTGGCGGCCGCAAATGAGATTACAGATAGAGCAGGCGTGAGATGTGCTGTGCGAGTCATGAACTTGGGATGTGTATGGTTGCGATTGGCTGAAAAATCACATGAGCCTCTTTTTACATAGAACAGCGTTTCTGTTTCAGCCTCAGTGTCTTCAGCGTCTCTTAGGGAGGTAGGACCTGCGTTTGGCCTGTGGCCAAACAGTCAGGAAATTAGTCTATTTCTGCCACAGAGAAACCTCATATTAGCTGTTGATCCTTCCAATTTAGTTAGATTAGGGGATTTGAACTTTTTATGTAGTTAGCGTAGAGAATTTTAAAGCAGATCTACACTGTTTTAATTCCGGCTGTGGGAGCGGGGGGGGGGGGGGGGGGGCCTGCGGCTGCGGAACACAGACAAAGCTCTATCTATAAAGAACCTGGATAAAGTTCACCAAGACCTTAGTGTAGATATTGTAGTGGACTATCGTTAGTCTTAACAGTTTGCTATTGAAATTTTCCTGGATATTGGGCAAGCCTGAACTTATTTTTGGTATAACATAGTTTAGTAACTTGCAGGTCTCTTTGTAGCTGCAAAAACTCACTTTTATTATCAGTATCATTCAGATAGGGGTTCAATTTTACCATTACACCTGTGACTGTTGTTGATTATACTCCACCTTGCACTTAAATTACCAAACAGCAATCTGCAATCTTGTAGTCAGCACAGGTTGTTTGTGCCAAAAATTACCGCTTTGTATCGTACGAAAACATCACAGTTAAGGTGTTGTTGGTACTGTTGCGCACCCAGCACTTTCATTGGACGCAGCATCTACGTAATTTTAAAACAGCATTCTAGATCCCCACAGGTTATGAATTGAAGGTGCAAAAAAAATACGTTTATTATAGCAAAAAATAACAGTTACTGTTTTTTGACTTATGCGCACCCCGCATGATCATTGTGGCAGCATTACGTAAATCTTAAAAACAGCATATTCTATAATCACCACAGGTGAATTTGAACGGTGCAAAAAATTACGTTTATTATATCAAAAACATAACAGTTACGTGTTTTTTGACTTTTGCCGCACCCAGCACTGTCATTGAGCGCATCTACGTAAATCTTAAAACAGGCATTCTATATTCACCAGGTGAATTGAAAGTCGGTGCTGTGTCTTCAATTACAGAGTGCAAAAAAATACCGGTTATATATCAAACCATAACGTTAGTGTTTTTTGACTTTGCGCACCAGCACTGTTCAATGACGCCCAGGCATTCTACGGTAAATCTTAAAACAGCAATTCTTCTATACACAGGGAATTGAAGGTGCAAAAAATATGTTTATAATATCAAAACATAAAGTGTACGTGTTTTTTGATTTTGGCACCCAGACAGTTCATTGACGCAGATTTACGTGAAATCTTAAAACAGCAATTCTATATTCAACTCAGGTGGAATGAAAAGGTGCAAAAAATACGTATTTATTATACCAAAACATAACAGATCCGTGTTTATTGGGACTTTTGCCCAGTCAGATTTTGTTGATAGACACTTGCAGTTAAATTTGATCCAGCAATATTGTTTTGATTGAGGGATTTGAGAATCCGCTGTGATTTGCGTCTTTAATAAGAGACTTTCCCAAATAATCCATACCTTCTAAATTTTTATATTTTCCTGAACATGGAGCGAAATGCAGGTGGTAAGCGAGCAAAGAGGGGGGTAGCACCTGGAGGGTAGAGGTCCGAGAGCAGGTTACTTCAGTGCTGGCGACACATGCATGGCCCGGTGGATACGTCAGTTTGGCGGACCGTAGGCCTGTTCATCGCCTGGGGGTCAGGGGCCCTGTGAATCTCGTAACGAACTCGTACAATCTGTTCCTTCAGTGGTGACTGACTGGATCTAAGCCGTTTACTCCTCGTCCGCAGTCACGGCCACAAAGTCGATTCAGATCATCAGCATCGGTTTTCCAACATGAAGCAGCCCAACTGTCAACTTGTGTACCCACCACTGTGGATAATCCTTTGTCGGAAGACCTCTTTGATGGAAAATGTGGTTGGAGTCAGAAGGCATGTTCAGATACGAGGCCAAAAGGATGATTTTCTCTGCTCTGACGCCAGTTATGCTGCCATCAGAGGCGTGTTGAAGGCGGCCGGGTCCAACCGGCAAAAATCCGGGCGGTCATGCAAGTTGCATTGACCTATGCTTGTAGCCGCAGCTTCTGGATGCGAAAGTCAGGACGACAAGTCACTGTGTGATGATGATGCTGATGACGGACAATTGCGGATCCTCCTGGTCTTCCGAGAATTTGCTTAGCGAGCGCTTCATCAGAGGGAGGAGGAAAGACGATGGGTTAGAGTCACTACGGGACCCCGGCCACAAAAAGGGAGGGAGGGCGGGTTTCGCAGAAGTCGCTGATATTTCGCCAGCCGCGAGTCACGCAAACCCCGTCCCTCGCTTATCGCGTCAAAAAGGTCCAGGACTCTAAGGCCTGGGCTTCTTTGAGCAAGGCCTCAGATTCACCTCGATGTCATCTGCGCTTTGCGTACACTCATAAGTAGAGGCAAGAACCTTAAGTGGTTTATCCACCACCAAAATGTCTAGTACATGCAGCGATCTGCATGCTTTGAAATGGAGGGAACACTTAGGCCAAAAAGGACACAGGACCGGACGCCGAGCTCCAACCAATGTCACACCCCCGGTTCTCCGCCCTCCTCCTCCGCCACCACCAAGCGTTCCTCCAGCTGCCCAGTCTCTCGAGTCATGATCAGGGATTCAGCTCCTCTTCAGCTCACGTTTCGCCCCGAGTTACCACCTGCACCAGCGACCATCCTACCCTTCTTTTTTCTTCCGCCAGTTTGACGACCTGCACGCGTACAGCCGGCCAGTCTGCAGCCAGCTTCTGTCTTCCAGGTTTGGGAGCAGAAGGAAACACTTTAACCCAAACCACTCCCAAAGCCAAAAGCGCTGAGATGTCGCATTGCCAGGCTTTTTGGGCCTTGGAAATGTTGCCTTTCCGTCTGGTGGAACAGATGGGTTCCGCCACGTTCATGGCTCGCTTGCCCCAATACCAAGATGCGAGAGGCATTTCTTTGCCGAAACGCGTCTGCCCTGGCCGGCCACGTGTATCTAAAATTCAAGAGGTTGTCTGGATCTGTGTCCGGAAAAGTCCATTCACCACCGGACACATGGCTAGGTAAGCACCGGCCAAGGGCGCTATCTCTCTGTAGACAGCTCACTGGGTGAGCTGGGTGAATGTCTCTGGGGGGTGACGGGTGGCTCTAGGCTCGGCGGCAGCTCTTCAAACCGCAGGGATGGTGCAGGGCTCCTTTCCCCAAGGTCTCTGTGGCATCACGTGCCAGAGCACCAGGCGTGTTGAACTTAATCTGCCTTGGTGACCGGCCACACACAGGTCAGGAGTGTGGCGGTCTACGCAACGAGGGGGACCGAGCGCTGGCTGGGGTGACAAGAACCTTGTGCCAGGCACGGTGGTGGTGGATCACGAGGCGAAAAACTGCTGGCCCGCCCTTAAGATCGGTAGGTGGCGCACATTCCCTTGCCCTGGCACTGTCAGGAACTTGTCATCAGACATTTCTAAAGAGGCTTCCGGGTCTGGGACTGCTGCTGAAGAAGGTCTGAGGACTGAGTTCGCACTTCCGCCGTGCGCACCCTGCTTCGTCCGTCCTGGCTGCTTGAGGTCGTCAGCACGGCCTACCCTCAACCGTTCATTGTTGACGTTGGGCAAACACGCTGGATTCCACTCACCATGCTCCAGCGATTGTGGCAGCAGCGCGAATCCTGCCTCCGAAGTACGAGTGACACATGGCTGACACGCAGCGGTAGGACCTCGGGTGATGAACAACGCGAGTGGGCAGGTGAAAGAGCTCTGCACCATCCTTGCCGGTTTTGAAGAAGCCACCCAAATGGACGTGCGGACAATGCCCTTGTCGCGATGCGCTTGTGGTGATTCTATAGTTCAGGAACGATCGTTGGACATATGAAACAACAGGTCCCGCCAGCGAGGCGGAGGAGACGGACACAGATGCGGACCACGGAGCCTTCTCCTCGTCTTCAAATCCACAAGCGCCGACGTTTCCCAATTTCAACGGTCATCATTAGGCAGTGGTTCGGGGTCCAGAGTCGTGCACGGTGGCGCATCATCTTCAGGGTGCATCATCTCAGGAGTCAGGGTGTGTTGAAAGCGTGCGGGGATGGCAGCGGAGGAGGAGGAGGAGGAGGTATATTCTAGACACGATGTTACGCGACGTCCCTGCTTGGAAAGAGAGTTGCGCGAATTTGAGGCGGCAGGAGGAAGATGAGGAAGAATCAGTTTGCTAGTGCCCCTCGACCAGAGGGCTTGGGAATCATGGCTCCTCTCTCATTTGAGTACTTGGATGCTCCATTTTCTCCCAACATGATCCTCGCCTTAAGGCCATCAAATGAAACAACAGTTACTGGGTGGCCACCTCCTGGACCCCGTACAAAACAAAAATCGAGCACTTTTCTTTCACACCCACCCAAAATAGAGAGTAAAATGCAGGAAATGGAGGACCTTGTGATTGATCAAAGGAGACATCAGTTGTGTCTGCTTCACGTTCCCAAATGTCACGGTGGAACAACATCAGCGACGTGACAGCATAGAGAGCCAAGTAGGCGTAGCGGGGCAGAAGCAGGCAAGGTGGCAGAAGCCTAATGGTGCCTCTGGGCAATCTATGTATACCACCTCACCAAGGCATGCAATGCAGGGCACCACCTCCAACACCCAGCGATTTCAGCTTAAGCTCATGGTGCAACGACTATCTGCGTCTCAACACCAATGTTTTTGCATGTGTTCGGAACCAATAGACTTTGGGTATCCAAAATGGACGAATGGCCGAGCTGGGTCGTCACGCCAGAGAGGTGTTAGTCTGCCAGCAGCTGGTCCTATCTGAGCGGACCTTCAGACAGCTGGAGGGTCTATTACGACCAAACGCAACCGGCTTTCCACAGATTAATGTGGACGTTTGACTTTATCAAGATGGAATCAGGCATGGATTTTGATGTGTTTGGACCCAATTGCCGAGGGTCAGATTAGATGCCAGTCTACTTCACATTCCTTTTTAAACAGAAATGGTCCTCTTGAAAAATGATTTTTAAAATGATCTTTCTTACTTGCAATTTTATTCTCTTTTCAACAGTTCCTTTTGCTGGTTTTGCTTGTGAGGAGACTGTAAAAGTAGCCAGTTTTATGAAAAATTATTCATTTTACTCACTTAATCTTAAGAAGTTTTCGCATTGTCAATGGTTTTGAGGTATGTTTGCTGTGAGGATACAGCAATAATCATGGTCCTTTGGAACAGACAATGTGGCTTTTAAGTGGCATTTCTCCATCACAATTTTAATAGTGGCTGAGGAAGTCATACTTTTATAATTTTTTGGGTCTCCTTGTTGCTGGAGATACAGCTCCAATTATGGTCCTTTGGAACAGAAATGTGGGCTTCTAAGTGGCATTTCTCCCTACCATTTTTTAACAGTTGCTGAGAAGTCATTTTTATAATTTTTTGGGTATGCTCGCTTGTAATGCAGCATACTACGGTCCTGATTATAACAAAAAATGTTGTTTTCTAACAGACATTTGTTCTTCACAATTGACCAAAGCTGGCTCAAAGGGTACATGCTTTGAAATTTTTGGGGGCTATTTGCTGTGACATGCAGCTATACTACAGGTTATTCTAAAAAAAATTGTTGTTTCTAACAGACATTTGGTCTTCACAAATTGTCAAGAGAGGCTCAAGGGTGATCGGTGCTGTCACGAACAGGAATAGGTATAGGACACTGTAAGGAGACAATATTGCAAAATGACTGTTTTTGCCGATCTTTAACACGCTCTCAATCCCTGTATTTAGACAACCCATTTAATACCAATGAAAAAAAAGAGAAACAAGACTAGGTGGATTCCATCCTATTTTAAAAATGTGTTTTCTAGAATTAAGAGTACCTAAAAAAACTTGCATGTACAAAATAGCTGTTAAAAAAATTCCTCTGAATTGATCAGGGACGGGTACAAGGAAAACTTGACCAGATGTAGGTTATTCCGAGGAACATGGAGTATGGAGAGGAAGCGAACAAAATGTACAGAGACCAATTTCCTCCAGCACGAGTTGAGTAAATGAGGAAAACAGAATGCCAAGATAAAGGGCACCTGGGGCTTGTAAACAGGAGCGTTAACCACAGGTATTTCCAAGTGTGAAGCTTATTGGTCAACTCATATTGGAGGGGCAAGCGCTACCCAGGTTTATTGACTGTGTACAGAGGAAGGATGGAGTTCCACACTTCCGCTTCGCACTCTGCTTCAGCACCGACAGTTTTCGTTGCTGCGTATACAGGGCATTTTAACCTGCGTGTTAATAGATGACGGACGCAGCCTGGGCTTTTTTTTTCCGCACCCCTGGTAACTCGGCCTGGGTCCTGCTGTGGCCAAGGAGGACAGGTTAGTCAATGTCCAGTTCAACTAAACAATGGTGGTTGAAAGACTCCTTTTTCCGGCACTTTTTAAATGTCGGGGGTCATGCAGGTTTTTTGGGGCTCATGCTGTGGCCCATGACAGGTATAGTCAATGTTCCAGTGAAACTAAAAATGGTTTTGAAAGACTCTTTTTCCGGGCACTTTTTAAATGTGGGGGGTCAATGCCGGTTTGGGGTACATTGCTTGTGGCCCAGGACAGGTCTAAGTCAATGTCCAGTTCAACTCAAATGGTGACGTTTGAAAAGACTACTTTTTTCCGGCCACTTATTTAAATGTGGGGGTCATGCAGGATGGGGGCTCAATGTGCGTTTCCAGGCAGGTATATACAATGTCCAGTTCACGTAACATGATGTTTCAAATCATACTGCCTTCTGGCACTTTTCATTGTGGGTGATGCAGGTTTCAAGGGTCAGGCTGTGGTACAAGACCGGGATAGTACCTGGTCTGTGACTTTTTTTCTCGTGACTTTTATAACCTAAGTGTGTTGCCCTACGATGTAGCAGTATCATTTGACTGTTGTGGATGTTAATTTCAGCTTCTCAGCCTTGTTTGGGTGTAATAATGAAGGTGTTGTTTCTCCTTAGACTTTAATGGTCATCGCGCATAATCGATGCTCACTATCGAAAAACCTTATCGATAGCGGCCGACTATCGACTATCGATCAATCTCGATAGCCAACGCAATCGCTCAACACTAATTGTCATCTGTCCTGAATTTTTTCCACTTTGGAATTATCTTTCTTACTGTAGATTAATGGACTTGAAATGTTTTGGAAATGGCTTTTTAACCCTACCCAGACTGATGAGCAGCAACAATTGCTTCTCTAACATCATTGCTGATGTCTATCCTGCTTGGTATTGTGCTAGCACATGCCCGAATGCTCAAGAACATCAAAATGCCATAACTTCTGCTTTTATTGTGATACTTGCTGATAATTCATCAAGGACATTAGTTGAACCTGACTTATCTTCTTATGCTTTTAATTCCTATGGAAGCAATAAGTATGCTTTTTTTCACAACATTCTTCTGCAATTAGGTATAAGTTTTGTTAAATATTGACACAGTGTTATTGTTATGTACTGTTCATCTTTGGTTGTAGTTCACTAATTTGTAGATCTTGTAAGGATCAGATTTTTTTTTTAAATTTTGTCCTGATACATAACATCATAGAATTAAAATACTGTGTAAGTGTCACAGTCCGTGCCATGGTCACTGTTCTGGGCCATGGACATGGACGTTGGTTCCTAGACGTCTCCTTACACCGCGGCCTCTGCTACGAATCGCGGACATATCTGTGTTCCTGTCACAGATCCGGTTTCTGTTGCGTTGCCGCTGCTCACCCACCTGCAGCTGCTGTGCGGCTTTTCCCTTGCTGGCCATGCTGCTCCTCCATCTTGGCTGCTGCCCTATTTCCTTGTCTCTCTATAGAGGGCGGCGACCACATTATGCTCTCATTTATTCCCACCTGTGTGATTATAAGCCTGCTTCTCCCTACACTCCCTGCCTGATCCTTGTTGTTGCATGTTGTTTGTATTCATGTTTGTGTGGGTGGTGATGCACTGTCTGTTGGTTGTCTTTTGCGGTTTGCTCTA
The DNA here is from genome assembly GCA_025379985.1 of Phyllomedusa bahiana. Lineage (NCBI taxonomy): Eukaryota > Metazoa > Chordata > Amphibia > Anura > Hylidae > Phyllomedusa > Phyllomedusa bahiana. The sequence goes on from JAODAL010019246.1 coordinate 45,581, forward strand.
TGTGTTGGTTAGTCTCCATGCTGGTTTCCATGTCTTTGTCTGTATCTTTGTCCATAAGTTTCCTTGCCATGTTCTTTGCCTGTGTTATTGCCATGTTTATGCCTTGGTTTCTAGCCAGAGTCCTAGTTTAAGTCTCTGCTTGTCTCTTGGTCTTGTGTCCAGTCTGTGTATCTTTTGTACCTTGCCTTCTGTTTTACCTTTCTTTTTGGCATCTGTTTAGTCCTGTCTTTGTCTGTTCTGTACCTGCAAATCTCTACACTTAGTCTGCTATCTCCTTGTCCCTAATCCTGTTGGTGCCTAGATTGGCACTGTTCTGATCTGTCTGGTCAGCTGAAATGGTGGGAAGTATGAGGTTGCACTGGCACTAAGGCTCTGTGGAAGTGCCCGCCGGCGCTTAGTTACGCCCCCTTGGATCAAGCCCGGCAGTGGTCCAGTGGGTCCACTACCTGCTTTACCCGCTCACCCATTACAGTAAGCTCTTTTCTCGTGACTCCATCTACACACGTGGACAAAATTGTTGTTATCCTTCTGTTAAAGAGAGAAAAACCCACGAAGGTCACTGATCTAATTTGAAACTGTCAAAAGTAATAATGAATTTAAATTTACTGAAAATCTACTAATCAAAATAAGACATTGCGTTTGCTTTGTGGTTTGACAAAACACTGAAAAAGTCTATCGATCTATCTATCTATCTATCTATCTAACTATCTATCTATCTATCTATCTATCTAACTATCTATCATGTCTACAGACAAGTAAACTAGAGCTAAGTGTGCATACAGTACATACCATACATTGATAACCAATTTGAATGTTAATAACAAGTTCACAGAGGAATTCCAATTGTATTTGTAACAAAACAGAATTCTTGATTTTTTTTCTTTGCAAATCTATAGGGGGTTATTTAGCTTTTACTAAGGTCATGATCAAAAGGAGAAAACTGCAAATATTATCATACATTGCTTTTGGACAGAAAAGAGAAGCCAATACAAATATAGCAAGAATAACGATCACATATATTCTGTAGAAAAGGACCAGTGCATAAGCATTGAATCATAGAAGACTCTTGAATAAGGAAAAAGGTGGGGGGGAAGATGAAAGTCATTATTCCGGGATAATGTGTTCACTGTACTACCTAAGGATATTCCCCTTTAAGAGTTATTTATAAAGCGTGCACAATAAAGAATTGTTGTTGCGTATGAATGATTCTATTGGGATTTTGTACACACAAAACTGAAATACACAAGAAAAGACAAGCATCCGTATTAACTGCTTCGTGGCTGCAGTATTATAATCCTATGGTATATCATTTTATTGATTTATATGCTCCTCCTTGACAGCTTTGCAGCTGTAACCCCTAACGAGTGATCACAACAATGCTCTCCGTCTCCTTTACATTGAACAGACATTTCTCCAGTGGCTTTCATACAAGCCGTTTCATGTCTAGCAGTCACAGCCGTTCTCCCAAGAGCAACCAATGCAGAGTCAATATAGTAATCACCACATTGTGGCTATGTCCCAATGGTATTTAGATCCAGGTTGACCTCTCACCCACGAGTTGTAACAGTGCCTATTTCCTGCAAGTGTCACAACAAGGTCTGACCCTTTTCCACTTGTCACAGAAGGATCTTTTCCCCGCAGTCACAGCAAAACTTTCCTGTCGTTTTTTTAATTTCCCAATGCTTACATAGCATTCACATGTGACACCACACCATTTATATCAAGGGCTCACAGGGTAACTTCCCTATTTAAGATACATATACACTAAAAAGCAAACTGACCTAGAAGTATTTAAGGTGTAGGTTCAAGTGCCAGGTGGGTACACCTGGATAGTGGATGTTCATGGATGCTGGTGTTGCTTGACCTACCAGTAGGGTTGCTGGGAGGTATAGTGTGCCGTTGAGGAAGTAACCACAAATATTTTTCAGCTTGGGGTCTTAACAGGCTTTAACCCCTTAAGCCGAATGCCTGAGAGGTACTTAATGACCAGCACATTTTTTTGTTTTTGCCTCCTTGCGTTTCAACAGTCGTAACTTTTTTATTTTTTCAATGACGCAGTTGTATGAAGTCTCGTTTTATTTGGACAAGGTGTACTTTATGGGGGAGTAGTTTAAGTTCCCTTATAAATTATTGCCGAATTTTTTTTTTCAATTTATTTTCACTTTTTTTTTTTAACACCATTCACATTTCACATTTAATAACTGGTTAGATTATTAGGGTCATGTGGTTACCTAATGTGTGTATAATGTATGCACAATTATTTTTTATTAAATATTTATTTTTAAAATCCCATGGAGGGATAACTGTTTTACATATTTTTTACACTTAGTAATGTATTAGCATGTTCATATATGCTAATACATTATAATCACTGTCAGTTTGACATAGGCAGTGATCAGGCCAGCACACAGTCTGCCCTGATCGCTGGCTTGTTACACAGGTAGCCCTCGGGCTAAGCTAGGTCCCCAGGGCTGACAGTGGAGACATTCCCCGGACTCTGTCGCGTCACCGGGAGTCCCGAACACCTGCCAGAGCGGGGGAAGGCCCACTGATAACACTTTGGACCCGAACCGTGGCAATCAAAGGGTTAAGCGCCAGGGAGCTGAGGATTTCCCCACTCCCTGTTGCTTGCAGAGGTTGTGCTGGGAATAGGGCTGTGAAGTACAGTCCTGTTCATAGTGCTGCTGGGTGCTGAACGGCGCAAACCCCGATGTCTGCAGTGACATCAAAAGATGTAGGACAGACAAACGACCTGCACCGGCCGATGTCAAAAGACGTTTGGCGGTCGTTAAGGAGTTAAATGCTTCACAAATAAAGTTCCCTGCAACAAGCAGACAATTCACAACAACTCTCTTAGACTTCTTTTTAGTCCTGCAATTGCTACTCTGGCAATTCTCTATCTCTCAAGGTCTCACTCATTACTCTAGATGCAGGCTTCAGGGTCAACCATCATGCCTAAGGATGAGCTGTACCTCGAAACACTTCCCTGGTGGTTATCTATTCAGGCCCTTTTCCTTTCTCCTTTGGACGGTCCTCTGTTCTGTCTCTCTCCTTTCTTGACAATTTCTCTCTCTGTTACTCTTTACTCTCTGTCTACCTTTATTTTTTCCCTACCCCCTATCCTTGTGAGTATCCTGGTTGTTGGTTTGTCTTAGGGGCTTGACTAGAGAATCCTGGGCCCCATAACAAATTTTTGGATGCCCTCCCCCACTACCAGCCTTTAGCCCATTAATAATAGTCATGCAGTTACTTGATGATGGAGAAAATACCTCATTACACATATCACCATTATACTACTACCAAACAAATCCCACTATACCAAGAACAACATTACCAATAATGCAACTACACAAGGAACCGATTATACCACCAGAACACGACCACAAATTATCAATACATAGTAACTGCATAATCCACCTATACTATTACTGAATAAAGATCAATATACAAAGATAGTGACCATATAGTTGTAGATACCAGTGTACACAGGCTCTGTAGACTGTAAATTATCACCATACAGTGACCATATCGTGGTAATTACCAGTGTACACAGGCACTCTGCAGACATACAAGTGATTACAGTGCAGTTACAACCAATGACTCACAAGTGTCTTCTTTGATGTTCACTTTCCCTTTTCTCCTCCTTCTGGTCCAGACCACCATGATGACTTCTCCCGGCTACATCTCCTAACAGAATATCTCAGAATCCTCCATTTTCCAGCACCTACCTCACTGTCTCCCTCCTCTGTACAAACTTCCCAGGGATGAGAGACGAGGTACAGGCCATAGCTCAGAGGCACAGTCTCAAACCGATGCTATTAGATAGGTAGCACCCTCAACCCACTCCCTATCTAGGTAGATAGGCTATCCATTATGTGGTAAAACCCTGGTAGGTAGGCCCAACAGTAGGTAAGGCCCCAGCTAAGCAAGACCCCAGGTACAGTCATAGAAAAGGCTTCAGGTAGGTTGTTTAGGCACCAGGTAGGGAGGTCTGTAGGCAGGCAAGGTCCCAGGTAGGTGGTCAGAAGGGGGCAAGGCCCCAAGTAGAAAAGTGAATCCCCAAGTAAGTAGATAGGTAGACAGACAGGGTCCCAGGTGGGTAGGTGGAGTTTTCAGGTAAGTAGTAGGGGAATAAGGTAGATAAGGCAAGACCCTAGATAGAAAGGTAAATGGGCAAGACCCTAGATAGGTATGGAGGCCCCATTTAGGTAGGTAGACCAATGATAGATAAGTTGATAGGCCCTAGGTAGGTAGCTAGGCCTCAGGTGGGTTGGTGGGTAGGCCCAAGCTAGCTAGGTTGGTAGGTCCCAGGTAGGTAAGTAGGTAGGCCCTAGGTAGGTAGGTTGGTAGGCCCAAGGCAGGTAGGCCCCAGATAATTAGGTTGATAGGCCTCAGGTAGGTAGGTAAGCCCCAGCTAGATAATTAGGACCTTGGCTTTACTCTTGACTTTTCTGATTATTCTATGCCCTTCTTGGTCTGAAATCTTGCAGTGACCAATTGTGTTCAATACTCATTTCACTTATTGGAAAATGTATATAACATTATATATATATATAGTGCATATATAATGTTATATACATTTTCCAAACTATAACACTGCAACAACCAGCTTTGTTTTATTCCAGCAATGGTTGCTGGGTGCTTGTTATCTGATGTTTCTAGACTGACAAGCCAACATCCATCTGTTTAATGAAGCAGAAAATGTGACCCATTGGAGAAGGCAACTGTTTGCCAATCAACAAAGGTCCAATCCTGATACTACCATGAAAATTTAATCCTTTACTGCTGATGTAACTTATGTTTCGGAGCCCCATACCCAGTAAGGATGGCTGAACTTCAATTTTAGACACTCATTTTGGTGGTAAGCTGCTCCACTGTAGTGCTTCGGTCCTCCCACATGCACCATTGTAGCCAACATTCATCTCTCACATCAATGGCACGTGGTGCTCCACAGTTTTCAAGTTGATCATTTACAATGGTGCCATTTAGACCCAGACTGGCAATCTGCCTGACCAGACAAATTCCTGATGGGCATGCTGTCTGTTGTATATTGGGCCACTCCTCCTTCCTGTTATTTATGCACTGAGCTTCCTGGTGTCACAGTCACAGGCCAGTCTCTACTCCAATAAAGTCTTGCCACCTTAACTAGCAGAGATCAAACATCCCTGGTAGTGAGACTGCCGGTACTGGGCTGTCGTAAGGACTAGAACCTGTAAGAGACTGATATGAGAGCTCAGAGTTAATCCTAGACCTGCAGGCAGCAATGTGCAGAAAAGACCCCTGCAGCTGCTCCTCTCCTGCCTGATTTGTAAGAGGAAGCACAAGGAGGATTCCTGGCAGGCTGCAGCTACTCAGCTCCGCAGGGAGGATGAGAGTATGAAGATTTTCATGTGTTCACCTTCTTATCTTGATGTGCTTCCCCATTCACATCCTCTCATTCCCCTTTATATTCTCTTTTTCCCCTTCTTCATTCCCCTCCCTTCATGTGCTTCTTTCCCCCGCTTTATGTGCTCCTTTCCATTACGTGTTGGCCTTCCCTTTCTATGTGCTCCCCTACAGCCCATCATGTCCTCTCCTACCCCCCCGTCCACCCCGAACCCACTTCAAATCCACCCTTCATGTCACCGCACATTATGCCCTCCCCTCTTCATGCCCTCCTCCCCTTCAAGTCCTGACACTCATTGAAAATAATAAAAAAAATTCAACATAAAAATGTAAGAAAAAAAAACAACAGCTCAATTTGATCATTTCCAGGAGGAATAAGAGAGGAGCAGCACAATATTGAATTTTGAGATAGATTGTATTTAATTTGAATTACAAGTATTTTCTATAAAGGTACATTTACAGGACAGACTTTATTGTGGAATTTAATGCAGATTCCGCGTTGGATTTCACATTAAAATCCTCATGCAAGCCAACTCTCATTCATTTGAATGGACAGTCTGTTATCACATTTCTGTGCATGGCTTTAGTAGTGATGATGCTGCATTGATTGGCCGATTAACCATAATGTAAATTGATATTAAACATATCTGTCATCGAATTCTTTTTACACTGACGCTATACAGTATGATGTTACCTAGTGTTGATCATGTACGATGACATGACTCATTCAACACTTGTAGTGCAAGGCTATTCCCAAACTCCTTGCCATGAGTAATGCATGACAGAAGCATTAGACCTTGACCCTATCATTGCACTGTGCTGAATCATCACACAGTGCACTATATCTTTTTGTCATTTGCACAGCTCTGTATATTTTTATTTCAGAATCATTTCATTTTTGAAATCCCAGGTTTTGTGCCAGATGCTTCTCCCAGTTACCAGCCTCCTGAAGTTGAATGAAGTGAGAGATACTTGCTGCAAAAACAAACTTAGCCGGCTGGACCCTTCCAACTTCCTTGGTACAGTATTTGTGAGTGTCGTCACCCTAAGCTTTCGACTTAACCCTTGTTGTGCTGGTTTCCAGATTCATGTTGCAAGGATATGTGCGCATTATGGGCCACATGTATGAAAACTGTTTAGGTCTAAAACTCTTTTTGTTTCCCATAGCAACCAATCAGAGCGCCCCTTTCATTTCATATAGTGCTCTGGAAAAAGGAGAGGAGCGCTCTGATTGGTTGCTATGGGAAACAAAGTGAGTTTTACACCTAAACAGTTTTCATACATTTGGCCCTATGTCGGAAAAATGACACCTGACATCATATTGATTCAGATGCAAAATTTTTGTAAAAGTTTGTATGCAGGTGATTTAGAGGTGTGACAACATTAATGCCATCATCATTATTTCACATTTTTTATTACAATTTGTAATGTACTCATTATACAGTACAATTGGTTACTTATAATAAACATACTTTTGTTACGTAGATAGTAACCTTTACATTACCTTTGTTTTTGTATTTTCTAATAATTTATTTGCCGCATATCACTTTGTATTCAAATAGTTATCATTAAGGTATTTAGTAAGTGTAATGTAGTAAACTAGAAATGATGTGTATTCTGTATTGTTATTCAGCCATTTCTTATATTGTCAGTACTACCATTTCTGTAGCTTAAGATCTCCACCCCCCTTTTGGAAATGGAATTTGTAGCCTATGACTGTGAAACATCACACAAGTCCTTTAGACAACTCAATGACCCCGTTTGTTTATATAACCCGGGCTGCATCTGCTAAGCATCCATTTTATTGCGTTTTATGGCCAATTTTGTATATACAAGTGTCATTAATACTTGATAGAAGGCTGGCCTCTGACCTGTTCCTAGTCATAAACGACTGGTCACCGAATGGACAGAGGTCATTGATCTGTCAAAATGAAGCACAGCCCGTGAATGCCATCTTGTGGACATAGTAAGCAACAACCCTCATTAAGCATCAAGGCTCCGCCCACCTCCTTATATCCCAGGCCAGTGAGGTGCAGCCTAATTATCCTAATTAGCTGATAGGTGGTGTGGAAACCTGAGATGGTGAGTGGGGCCTATAAGACCCATTGTCCAGGTTTCAGTTCTTTGTACATAGTTTGGGGTTCAATTCTGGATTGAGCTGTGTTCCATCTTTCTTCCATGCCCCTGGATCTGAAAGCTGAACATTGTAAGTGTAAGACTTTCTAAGTTTTCTCCTTTTGATTTTATAACTATTTGCTAACGTATGTTATATTCATTATAATTATATTTTTTATGTTAGCACTGTACCTTCTATCATTAAAATTACAGTTAATAAGTTTTGTTCTTGTCGCTGTATGAATCCATAACTTTGAAGAGGTGTTTTTAACCCTGTAGCTGCTGAAGAGCAGTGAGGTAACCCAGTAAGTGTTTTTAAGTGTATTTTTGGATCAGAGTCCTTCCCTCTGATTTCCTTTTCTTTTGGATTATGCTGCGGGGAACCCCCAAGTCGCTACCCCTGACGTGGCTACCTGTGGTGACAGCCGAGGTGCAGGACCAAAACACCAAACCCTGGGAGCGAGGTAGCAGGAACATAGCTGTAGGAAGTCTTCAGTTCCCAGGTGGTAGCAGACAGGTACATCGACAGGAACAGCAGGTAAACGTATGCATAAGCAGGATACAGCAGAAATGGCAGGAAACAGGACATGTCCAACGGCAGAAATACCGCCGGTACTGGACAGGTACAACGGCAGGTAAACAGCAGGAATCAGGACAGGAATAAGGACAGCAGATTAACAGCAGACAGGTGGTCAGGAGCTCTGATGGACTGCACATACTGACTAAAGGCATCACAGGGGTTAAGCACTGACTAGCAACATCCAGGAGCAGGTCAGGCACTCTGGTAGACTGAACAGAATGCACAAACATGCAACAATGAACTGACCCCGAAGCAAGGACAGGAAGTTCCTCTTATACTCTGGGGCCGCCGGTCAAGAGGAAGGTAAACAGGATATAGAACCTAAAGGGCAGGAAGGGCACAGGACCCCAGGAAGCAGGAGCGAGTGTTAGAGAGTACAGGTATACACTTGCAGGAAACAGGCCGCTGAGACCCCAGCACAGGGAGCCAAAGCGGAGACAAGGCAGGCACGGACACGCTGACAGTCCAAGGCAGGGACCACGGCATGAACCGTGACAGGAACAAACTTACAGTCCCTATCCAGTTTGTAATCCAGGGACTGCCTGAACATTTAACTAAACATTTTTTTTCATCTTTACAATTATTTCACTATTCAATGTCTTAACCCCGAGCCCAGATTTTGCTATACTTTATTTTATGATTAATATGAACTTTCAGAATGAATTTCTAAAGATTATAATATATTTTTATTAAAATAAAGTTTGTTTGTGATATTTTATGAAGTTCTAGTTCACAATCCAAGGCATTGATAGTTGAAGTCCTGTTGCACACTGTTCTGTGAAACAATAAAAACTTTTACTTGTGCAAAGAAAATCTAATAGTCTAATACCTTGGCAATTTTGAGCAAATAATTGACTACAAATTAAACAAATGTGTAGGTGAAGGAGCCCCATTACAAATATTCAAATGGAGTCCTTGTCTGGTTCTGGTTAAACTCAACGTGTTTCACAAACAAAACCTGCCCTTCATCAGGGAGTTAAACACATAACCACCTGGTACTGAAGGATTTGGACCATGTTTGACGTCTAGCTCCTTGCCTTAATCGTTGAGTAAGTTCTCACACTCTACTAGTGCTATCCCATTTGGAGATGACTTTGAAGCCAGTCTATTGCTTTTATGGAGAAGACCTCATTATTGATATATCCTGTGTGTCCAATGATAACAATGATGATATTGAAAATAAAAGTAGACATAGGGCTTGTTCACACAACGTTTTTGTGATCCGTTTTACGGATCCGCAAAACGGATCTAACAATTGTCAGTGTGATTAACATTGCTTTCAATGGCAAAAGCGCATCGCCGTTCCGACGTGAAGCCCATAGTGAATACTGGAGTCCGCTTTTGGCACCTGTCCAAAAGCGCTCCACACTGTGGGTACGTATTGCCCGCTGAAAACGCATCCGAAAAGCGCAGTGCACAGCTGATGGATTGGAGGTAAGCGTGACTGCAGGGGGCAGGATCGTTGGATGGAGGTGTTGCTGCTGGGCTCGGCACAGCCGAACAGAGTTTGCCACCACCGGGCTTGGCGCAGCCGAGCAGAGTTTGCTGCCGGCGCCGTCGGGCCTCGGGGCGTGGGCGCCGCCCCCCGACTGGGAGTGTGTGCTCCCCGCCACCGGGTCGGGGTGGGGGGTGCTGCCGCCGCGCGGGAGAAGCAAATGGAGTGGGGCAGGAGAAGCTGAAGGATCGGGCGCAGGAAAAACTAATGGGGTCGGGCGCAGGAAAAAGCTAAAAGGGGAGTCGGGCGCGGAGAAGCTGAAGGAGTGGGCGGCGAGAAGCTGAATGGAGTCGGGCGCGCGAGAAGCTGAATGGAGTCGGGCGCGCGAGAAGCTGAATGGAGTCGGGCGCGCGAGAAGCTGAATGGAGTCGGGCGCGCGAGAAGCTGAATGGAGTCGGGCGTGCGAGAAGCTGTATGGAGTCGGGCGCGCGAGAAGCTGAATGGAGTCGGGAGCGCGAGAAGCTGAATGGAGTCGGGCGCGCGAGAAGCTGAATGGAGTCGGGTGCAGGAGAAAGAGAGGAATATAATAAGTACCTGAAGTACATTTTTCTTTTAGACAGAAAAAAATTTTCCACCGTTGGGCCCAAGTAACTCCTGTCCTGCATTGTTCAGCTAACCAGGTACAATATCACATATTAAAAAACAGTAAAATTACATGGAAAGTTGGAAGAAAAGAGTAAAAATGTAACCCTTGTTGTGTTGTAGAAGGTGGGTCTTGAAAGGTCTCTTCTGAAGGGATCAAGGTAGGTTCATTGTTTTCTGTACACAGCAGAACTTGGGCTTTGGAAGGGAACTAGGACTGCATGGTGAGTTTGGTTATTATGATGTCTCGTTTCTCATATGTTAAATTGATGTGGGTACTAAATTAATCTTGCTTGCCATATGTTCTTCTAGACATGGGATTAATCTGCATGAGCTTTTTTGTACCAGTCATTTATCCACACAAATAAACCAGCCTTATACGTTGAAATCTAGTCCAATACCTCATTCATCTTCCTTACAATGTTGTGTTTTGTACTGTGTATAATCTCTGAAATGCAAAGAAAGTGCACCTTCCAAGGTTAGTAGAAACTTTTCGCCCTAAAGGGAAAAACTGTAACATGGGTCTCACCTGCCACATGGTTTTTAGAAAACTTTTGTCTTATGTGGCAGTGTGAACTCTGTGGTCCCCTTAAAAGGGTTGTCTCACTACAAAGATTAGCTCTCAACATGTAGGAAATGTTAAATCAAGACTTGTTATTTTGATATTACATTGGTCAGGAAAAAGGAATTTCTCCCGGTTTTTGCCTACCTCCTTCCGATTTCAGAGCAGAGAATTTGGGGTCACCAATGGAAAGGCAACTTAAAACAGGAGATATTAAATTCTGATTGTTTACTTTGAGCGCTGAAGCCTTCTGCACTGTAGATGACTCCCTGCTTTTATGTCATGCAATTTGAAAAAACGTGAATACGAAAGATAATAATCACTGCTACAGAACCACTCACAGCCTAACCAGGCAGAGCACGGAAGGAAGAATCTGCATGATGAGACAACCTCTTTAACACCAAGACCCAAGTTAGACTGATGACTTCTGACTGCCTACAGGTGCACCCCTGAACTCGGTAGGGTTGAATTTAAAGGCACATATTCCATTTTTGTATAACTCACATGTCACATTGGTATTTCAGTAGTATTACCAAAAGAACAAAAAAGGTTAATATTTTAACACAAAATGGAACAAATTTGGAAGAAAAACTAATGATTTAGAGCAAAATTCAGAATAAAAATACGGAGCCAAAAACAAAACAAATTGTAAAAGAAACAATGCAAATAATGCTTCTGTATTTTAATATGAAAGGATGTTTGACTTATTGAGGGCCATTTATTGAACTGCAATCATTGAAGTCCTGTCTTCTATTTTATTTAATTTGAACCGTAGGCGGGTGAAGTTGTAGTAATATTTCTTTCTCAGTATTTGTGTGATGAAAAAAGACATTACATCAACTATGCTTAAATGCTGTAATCTAATAAAACATGAAAAAGGAGTCTGAATTCTTTAATATGCACTGTATGTTGTGTAGAATACCAGTAGTTCTTCAGCAGGATCACCCTTTGAGATGTGCAACCTGTGCAGTTGTACAATGCGCAACAGTCACTTAAGGGGTTCACCGTAAAAGACATGGCACTTGTGGCTTAAAGGGGTTGTCTCACTGCAAGGATTGTTTTTTATATTAAAGATCTTGCAAAAACAAGTCACTTTGCAATATATGTCCATTAACAGTGTCCTACCTATTCCTAGATATCCCTTCTTGTATGAGCTGCATCAGCTCCTTAGGTCGCTATAGCTACAGACCTGTTCGATCTCTCCTGATATGCTGCCAGCACTGGTTGCTAGAGCTACAGACCTGGCTTCTTCTGGTGCCTAGTGGAAGCCAGTAAACACGCCCCTGAATTCAAAGTGAAACCAAGAAAACAGGACTGAAGTAAGATGAATCAATGTAGTGAGACAGCCCCTTTAACATCTACATATTAAAAAAACAGAAATACGGACATACTTATTATACGATGGCAAGACAAAAGACCATTCACAGTAGGAGGCAATTAAAGCCTCAGGGCTACATGGGAAAAGTTGCCCAGATGCAGAATATCGATGAACAATCACTCACACACCTATTCCCCTAGCATATAGTTGCACATTGCATGAAAACTAATTCACTGCAGAATGCAGAAAAGCCACAGTGCTTTATAAGGGAGATGGCTCAAATGCAAAAATACTGCTGAACAGCTACTTATGCACTATCCATGAAGGGGGTGATTGCAAATATTACAACTGCCAATAGATAAGGCTTCTAAAAGGTGCCGTATGGTTACTTATGGTGCACCATGCTGGCTTACAACCAATTGATGATGCCCATACTTTTTGATTGAGTAGGTTGTCCAGCATATTCCAAGTGTCTAGCACAAAATACTGACAACGCCTGCTCTCCAGTATTACATGGCAAAACTACATACTGGAAAAAAATCTAAACATTAGGTGTTAGTTGAAATTTTGAGCCCTCAGAACACCAACAGAGAGGGGCAAGAAGAGGAGGTGGTGCAAGAATGAGAGACACTGAACATCCAATCAGTGAGATATGGGGAGGTCCAGGAAAAGGCCAAGTCCGTGATGTTGAGTGATGAGAGGATTTGTAGCAGAAAGGAGTAGTTGGCAGTGTCGAAGGCAGCGGACATATCAAAGAGGAGATGAACAGAGTAGTGACAGGAGGCTTTAGCAGTTTACAGGTCGTTGGTGACTTTGGTGAGAGTGGTTTCGGTATAGTGATGGAATCGGAAACCAGATTGCAGTAGGTCGAGAAGAGAGTGGGTTGAGTGATGAGAGGACAGTTGAAGATAGACATGCTGTTCAAGGAAATAAGAGGCAAATGGAAGCATTGAGATAGGGCAATTGTAGGACAGAGAGGAGGGGGTCAAAAGATGGTTTCTTAAGGATGGATGTGATGGTAGCATGTTTAAAGGAGAAAAGGAAGATGACAGAGGTTAACGATGGGTTGATCAGATGAGTTTGGGCTGGGATAATAACATTACTAAGGTCTGGGATGAGGTGGGATGGCAATGGGTCAAAGTTATAGGTAGTAAGGTTGCTAAATACAAGTAAAAACTTGCCCCAGTGTTTGGTTTCCAGGAGATTAAAATAAATCATTACATCCAGAAAGGATTATGGTTAAAAAGTACTCCTTTTTTATTTAGTAAAATAACAAAACGCCATGCATTTCGCGAATAGAACCTGCCCTTCATCAGGAGTTAACAATGACACAAGCATTGCCAACAGATTAAATACTAATTGGCATACAAAGGGTGTAGCATCCATGCTCTAGCGAGACTATGTTGCAAAGCTGATAAATGTAGAACAATTTAACAATAAAACATTAGGAGGCAATTAAACGATAAAAAACTGCACACTGGATAAGTACCAGTTCACACCAGTATGCAGAAAAGCCACAGTATAATACAAAGTGAAACAGCACAAATGCAAAAATCCTGATAAGACAACCACTCACATGCCTACCATGCATGAGGGGGGTGGTTGCTATTATTACAATTGCATATAGATAAGGTAATACAAAGGGTAGCATTTATACAAATACATGTAGTACATCATGCTGGCTTACTGCCTATGACGCCTCTATTATTCGATTGGGCGGGCTGCCCACCACATTTAAGGTGTCCAACACAAAATACTGACACCCTCTGTTCCCCAGTATTTAGGACAAAAAATGACATGCTGAGGAATTAGGTGATGCAATAAAACATTAGCAAAACAAATAAATAACTAACTGTATCTACAGAAAAAAACAGTAAAATATTATAGCAATATCGCTACAATTAATGAGTTTGACAGTTTTATTTAACCCTTTAGGGCTGATGGTCTGTAGCTTTTACATCCAGCATACCTCACTTTTGAAGGAGGTAGAATTTATTCATTTCTTTCAACAATATGCAAAGGAGGGCAACATGTATATAAGTGTAATGTACTAAGGCTGGCTTTTTGCCTGTGGGCCTTTATATTAGAAACCCACGTATAAATCAGCCTATTATAAAAAAAACTGAGCCACTGAAAACTTTCAAAGCAGCTTTTAAGAAGTTGGTTAATCCAGGCAGGGAAGCAAAATGGACGTGAAATTAAAAAAATTTGAATTTAAAAAATGTTAAAACGGACAGTAAAATGCAGATGGCCAAATGAATATAGGATGGGAATACATCTTTACGTTATATATGTACGGTGATAGTGGTCTGGTAAGATGGGGAATGTATAGAGTGTTATAGTGTGTTCCATGTAGTTTAGAAGGGGTTACCAGACTAGCAGTGTGAGAGAGAGAGCTCTACAGTAGCTATGATTATGTTCTGAGTTGGTTCCAGAGGTCCCTATTGTGAACAGCAGTTAAAGGGGAACCCCTGACTATTTAACCGGCAATAGACAGGGCAGGCTGGGGCAAAACAGAGCAGCCCAACTCACTACAACAACTGAAGTAGAGCAGGCACTGAGAGAGAAAGAATAGAGACCCAGGTGGAGTTGACACTGAGGAGAGGTAGACAACTCAGAAATACAATTGGGAAGCTTGGTGGACGGCTGGAGAAGAAAGGGGCCCCAGTAAGTGGACAGAATGTGTCCTGTCACCAGGTGCCAGCACCCTTGCACAGCTGGGCTTAGACAGGGGTCAGCGCCACTGCCAGCACCTTGCACAGCTGGAATGGGTCGAAACCAGAAGGGAGTTGTGAGGCGTGCCAATCATTCAGCGCGGGGGTACATTACTAATGGCACAATTAAAAAGTATATCTTGTCCCGAAAAAAAAAAAAAAAGCTTATGCCAATGACCACACGGTCATAGGCATTAGAAGGGGCTAAATGAATGAAGAAATAAATAAAGTTACTCTCTGCAAAACTCATCAAAATAAACAAAATATGTAGTTACACTTTAATGAGTTCACTGGACAATACTGTACAATCTCAACCAGGCATATAGTCAGTAAACCAATTATGTGTCTCCGGTTTGGCAGGTGAACGGCAGCGTTTTCACCCTGAAATGTGAGTTCACGTGGGGATGTTGTTTTAGAATGGGCATATAGTAAAAAGTCAGGAAAACTAAATGAGGGAGTAGTATGTGGCTTTTGGCCCTCTATGCTACTAGTAAAACCTGATTTGGGCACCAGTGCACCGGAAAGACATTGTAGAGCTTGAACAGGTACAAAGGCGGCAACAAAAAAAAAAAGGCCCTGGGTGGTCTGCAAACCAAAAATATTAAAAAGATTGGGGTTATTTATTTTAGAGAAAAGACGGCTTCGGGGGGACATAATAAAATATTTTTAAATACATCAAGGTATTTAGGATCTCTCCCAGATTTATTTTGCCCAGGGCTGTATCTGGCAATGGGGCTCCACCGTCTTGATAACAAAAATTTTCTACATAAAATAGAAAGGGATTCTTTCTGTTAGACAGTGGGGACTATGGAATTTTCCTGCCAGAGGAATGTCAGGGTGAATTCAATACAATTTTCAAGAAGGGCGGGGTGCATTTCGGAGGTAAAAAATATAACAAGTTTAGTGTTAGGTTTTGGGAGGGGGTCTTTGCCCGGGGTTTTTTTCCCGATGGCCGTGGAGTTTGGGGAAAGGGAATTTTTCCCAAAATGAGGGGAAAAATTTGGTTCTACCTCATTGGGGTTTTTTGCCTTCCCCTGGATCAACACCTTAGCAAAAACAGGCTGAACTGGATGGACGTCTTGTCTTTTTTTGGCCTTACAAACTATGAAACTATGAAACTATGATAAGGACCCATATTTATAGGGGCATATGCTCTAAATTTTAGGTAGCTACGTAACAATTAAAAGAGTTTTCCAGAACTTGATTGATGTTGTTAAGTAGCAGTAAGAGTTCGACTAATCAGATACTGAGGACCTATCCTTAGGATAAGCCCGGGTGTAAAAACTGGGGCCCTGCAGCTGTTGGAAAACTAAACTCCCATATGATTTGTAAAATTTATAACAGTGGGCTGAGGGGAGTTGTAATTTTCCAAAGGGGAGGGGCAGTTGACACCCTGGGAAAACCCTTTAAATTTTTAAGGTTTTTTCCCGGTTTTTAAAAAAAAAAATGAACTAAACCTGCAGGGGGCCAAAGGGAAAAAAAAAAAGTCTATCTCACGGCAAAAAAACAGCCTAGTGGGGGGGGGCCCCGCTTGAGGGAAGACGGCCCTGGATTTGGGGTGTATCTGGTTGCCTGCCCACTAGGGGGAGTCAAGGTACCAGATACTGTTCCATTTTAAAACCCTTGCCCAAACTGGCGGGGAAACAACCCAATGCTGCCACCAGTCGTCGTTAGTTATAAGCCCGGCCCCGTTACGACTTATAGGGGGGTCAGGAACCCCCCCTTGGGGAAAAGCTATATACTTAGACCGAGTTTTAGGCGTGTGGGGCCGTTGATCAAGACAGAAACCAGATTAAGTTTATGATTTAAATAGCCTTAAAGGGGCACATAGACGGGAAAATTGTAAAAGAGGATAAAAATAACAGGTCAGAGAGAGGTGCAAATACAATTATGGATTACAGACAAAAGGCATTTAAAAATAAGTAAAATTTTTCCTTGTTGTTGGGGCCCGGCCGCATGGGGGCATAGTGGTGGCGCTGCGTGCGGATGTCCTGGAACTGTTCTTAGGTGCCCCCCCCTGGATCAACAGCAAGAGCCACCCCGGGGTCCGGTTTTATTGTGGGGGGAAACCCCATTGGGCAGCCCCTACACCCCCCGGGGGACGGTTATGAACTCCTCCCCCTGGGTAGCAGTTTTGATAAAAAACCAAAAAAAGGGGACTAAAATGGGCAGGGCTTGGCACAAACCCGACCCGGTGGTCCCACCAGAACCAGCGGGGACTTTCTGAAGCCGGGATATGAGACCCCCTATTTTTGGGCCCCTGGGGTTTGGATATTCAGTCCCTTGGTCCGGGGAAACCGGGAAAGGGGAATGTGCGTGCGGGAGAGTTCCATATTTGAATATGAACTCCCCATGCACCAGTTATGATGGTCGCCTATAAATCGATATAAAAATTGGAGACGCCCCCGATGGGTTGGATTGTTTAAAGTCTTTGAAGTTTGCGAGCTGGAAAAGCATTTGTTCAGTGCAAATTAGGTTACATGAGGACCCTTTAGGGGTTGACCCATGCTGTGGCGACTTCCTACAGAGGCTTTGGGGAGAGAGCTGTCGTTTAAACATGTAATTGAGCTTGCCCTGTGGTGGGGGAAGCTGTGTTTGACAGATTAGGTTGGGGAGGTCTTAATTTTGAGTCAATTTTCTTAAAACCCTCCCCCTTTTGAGGGCGCTAGGGGCAGCCCTCCACTGTGCTCCCCGGGGCGCCCAGCTGACCCCTCCCCTGTGGGAAAACCCCATCGGCTTGCGTGGTCTGGGCCCCTTTCCCGGTGGCGAATGACGAAGTTGTATCTGGAACACAGGCTCCAGCGTAGAACCTCCCATGGTTCCCGGGGAGACCGTGTGAAAACCCAGTCAGAGGGTTGGGGTCTGTCCCCCAAAATGAAATGGCCCGTATAGATAGGGTGCACCCGCTGGGGGCCCCAAATATCGCAGGCTTTTTTTTTTCCTGGTGGAATGGCCTTCCCTCGGCAAAAATTTTCCGGCCCCGGTCTACGGGTGTTCCTTTTCCGTTGTGTCCCCCTGGTGGCACTGCACCGGGGCCCAAAAGTCATGGGTCAGTTTGTACTATAAACTCCCGGGTGAAGTGGGGCTTGTAGTATGGGAAGCTGGAAAGGGGGCCCTTGAGGGTTTGGGAAGGGCCGTTCGCAGTGCTTGTCCAAAGGGCGCGGGGGGCCCCTTTTTTCCTGTGAGGTCTTCGGGGTTTTTGCCACTACTAAAAGTGTGGAAAAAACCCTCCTTTACCAGGGGTGCCCAAGAAGGACTCCCTGCTTCTTGGTCCTGGGGGGGGGGCCAGGATCGATGGTCCCTTTTCGGGTCTGGCTTCAAGGCCCCCCACCTCCCCGGTGCCCAGGTAGTGGATCACTCACCCCAGCTGGCACTTTTCGGCTTGATGGTCAGCTGCCGGCGGTAGTCCAAGCCCGGGTCAGGTGCTGGAGGGGGTCCCCCCAGGTGGATGAAAAGGGCTATGTCACAGGGAGCCCCCGGTACCCTTCAAGTCCCTTAAGCAGGGTTGACCATCCGCTAAAAAGTGGCGGGGCTTTCTTCAAAAAAAACGGCAGGGACAGTGGATTGAGTCCAAATGGGGTGAAAAAGGCAGAGCTTTTCCCTTGCCCGGGTCAGGGGAATCTGCCAATACCCCCGGCTGATCCAGATGGTCAGGTCCGGGCCCCCGGCCATGATCGAGCAGGTCATCTGGTGGATTGGGTACGCATCTGACCGTGAAGCGTTGGCCCCCCTGTAGTCCACGCGAACGGGTGGTCCGATCCTTCTTGGGGCGGGGGGACTAAGGCAAGGCCCCCTGTTGGACCCCCTGGGCCCCGCTTCAGATCTCGTCAATTTCCTCACGCATGGCTGTGCACTTGGGGGGAGATCCGATAGCTGAACGCGAATTGGGGGTGATCCCCGGTGTCCACGTGATGGACGGCTGACCCGTCTTCCAGGTCTTTTTAGTGAACAATGCGAGGGGTAGAGGGTTCCCAAAACAGCTGGGCCCGTTGGCCCTCCAGGAGCTGTCCAAAACCCCACATCTCTATGGCCACCTCCCCTGCCCGGGGAAAGCATGTCAAGAGGTTTCCGTCTCATTTCCCTCGGGCAGGTTGAAACCGGGAAGGGCACATACCTCCCCCATGTGCGCCTTCTATGTTCACATGGAAGGCCTTCCCGCTTCCCGGTGTGGTCCGGGTGCCAGGTCGTGGACTGCGTTGAGTTGTTGTGCCAAATATGGGCCCTTCCCACTGCTAAAGCTTGTCCTGTGGTACGGGGCCAAAAACCCCCTTTTGACCCACCTGGTAGGTCTTCAAAGCTTCGGTGTACCATGCTTTGGTGGCTTGGGCCTGCGCATTTTCCGTGCATAGCTGCGTCAAGGCCTGCATTTTGTCAGGGGAGCGAAACTATCAATGACCGACACCTCGGGGTTTGCAATTCCCCCCCGGCCTTTTCACCAGACCCGGGGGGCCCCGACACGTGCCCATCAGGAGCTGAAGGGGGAGCGAAAACCCCCCGTGGGCTGTGGGACTTCCGATAAGCAAAATAGCAGGTGTGGGAGGTACGCCCCCATCGCCCCCCGTGGGTGTCGCCACATTTAAGATCTGTTTCAGGGTGCATGACCGTTCACCAGGGCCTTTAGTCTTGGGGGGACGGTGGCCCCCCAGATGTTGCACTGTATCACCCTAACAAGGATCCTTACTGCGACATGAATGGGTCCCCGGTCGTGGATTTCCTGGGGAAAGCCCACTCGGGAGAAAATCTCCAGAAGGCGGTGGCCATTGTGGCCGAATGGCGAAAGGCTACCGCTTCCGGGTACCGATGGGTAGTCTATCCCGTCATTTTTAAAGGTTTCCCCGGAGTGTGGGAATGGCAGCGGTCCAATTAAATCCACAGCCACCCTCCTGAAAGGTCGTCTTGATGGCAGAGGTACCGGGGGCTTTGGGCTCGGCCCGCCTTCCCCCCTTGACAGGTGCACCGACGGGGTAGGCAGCCACATCAGTCCCCATCTTTTGGCCCGTAGAAATGTGGGCCGCCTTTTCCCTTGGGGCTTGGCGATCCCAGGTGTCCCCCCTCGGAATCTCACGCAACCCGCAACAACTCGCCCTGAACGGATGGGTACCCCAACGTCGGTCCCCTGGGCCCGCCTCGGTGAAAAACCCCGGGCGGAAAGCACTGGTACAGCCCTCCCTTGGTCCCGGACACCCGCCGGTGTCTGAGTCCAAGGGTGGCTGGGCCTGCTCCTTGGAGCTTTTAGGCTGTCGTCAGCCGCTAAAAGCTGTGAAAACTCCGACTAGGTGGCCAGAATGGACGAGCTGCCCCGCATCTGTCGGTTTCCCGGGGCCCATCTTCTGGCCCCACCTACCCTGGACTTACCCGGGCGATGGGGGATACCGGGGCCCCCCGAGGGGCCTCCTGGCTCCTGGCCCCCCCATGCGCGTGGGCAGCGGCCCCCCACCCCTGAACCCCTGGTGGGGCCCTCCCCCCCGGCGTCTATATAAGTCGCCCGTCGCTTGGCCTAACCTGGCCCCCCGACTCCTGTTTGGGGGAGACCCTGCCCCCGTGCTTCCTGGGGGCCTGTCACCTGCATGCTCCCCCCCCAAGTGTCCCCCCCTGTTCCCTGGGGGTGGGGGAAAACCCTGCCCCGTGGCCTTTCCTGGGGGCCCTGGGGCCCCTGCATGCTCCCCCCACCGCGGTCTGCCCCCTGTTTTTCCCCCCCTATGCCACACCCGAGGACAAAAAAATCCAACAGGCTTGTGGGGCACACCCTGCTGCCCTATTGCAACCGGCTGACCTTATCTCTCTCCACAGGATGGAGAGGGACACACCATGTACCCACCCCCTACTATATTTAAAAACATTGTTTTTCCAATTAACATGGTTGGTGCATATCAATTTGGGGGGAGCAGACCCTTGGGGCTTCAGGCCCCAAAACGGGCTACCCGCGCCCCCAAGTTGCCCTAACAAAATATGCCGGAAAAGTTGGCGAACTCCCAAACCTCCCGCATTCCCCGCCCGGCACCCGCCAAAATAACCTTGGCCATGGGAGCGCCGGCACAAAGCCCAATTTCCCGGGGGACAGCGCAAGTCTTTCCTGGTATCATGCCCTTTTGGGGGAAACCCGCCCAGGCCGCACACGTCATTCCGCGCGGTGTCCAAAAGGCCCATGGCAAAAAGACCGGCCCCTGGTGACTGGTGGTATTTTTAAGGGCCTTCCCCCACCCCCCCACACACCAAAAATTTTGGGGGGGCCCTTTAAAAAAAGGGATGGGACGGGCCCCTTTTTGCGCGGGGACATGCGGCCTTTAAATGTCCCGGCTGTTTGCAAAAGGGGCGAGTGGGTTCCCCACAGACGTGGAAGATGGGGGTGGGGGCCCCCTGGGCTTAGGGGTGGGGACAAATGGCCCTGGGGCATCTTACCCCCCCCTTCAGTGGGGTGTTTTTGGCCTCCGGTGCCCCATTTTTGGCGTACTATCCCCAGGTTTGCTGTGGCGGTGGCCCCTGCGGTTTGGTCACGAAAGGGGCTGTGGAGGTCCTCTGGGCAGTTACAAAAACGCTCCGTGGCTGCACTCCTTCATGTGGCGGTGGTGATCTTTGCCCCGGGGTAGGGACTCAAAAGCCCTGGCCCCCCGGGGGGCTTTTTTTTCCTGTAAACTCAGGAGTAGATTGTACTGCCCGGTCGTTTCCTGCTTTTTCCCTGTAGGTCAGGGTGGATTCGCTGGCAGGTCCCCAAGATCTCCAGATTTACTTGAGCGAGGAGTCCGAAAAGAACCCATGGCCCCAGGCACATGGTGCTGGCGGCACATTTTTTCAAATGCCAGGAGGGAGGTGTCCAGGTCTCCCCCTTTATCCGATGGAAAGTTCCCCTCCTTTCCCCGGGGGGCCCCAAAGGTTTTTCCCCGGCCCCGAACCCGGGGGTTTCCTCGGCCCCCCCCTTAAGCCCCCCCGCCACGGGTTCTGCAGCTTCGCCTCTTTCCGCTCGCGACGTTCTGCAGCTGTTAGGGGGCCTTGTAAAACGTCGAGGTTCCAGCTCAAGTTAGCCAGGCGCTTGCGGGGAATAGCGATTGTGAGCTCCCCCTGCGCCACGACCACCTGCGATGGCTTTGAGGAGCCCGATGGCTCCCCTCGCCCTTCATAGTCCATGCCTGGTTGGGCCGAGCTCCTCCTGGTTTACTTCACCGACTGTTTCCCCTTGGCCTACGCTTTGCCCTTTCTGACAGCATCCCCTTTCAACCCTGGGCATTGACACAAAAACTGCAACCTGAATGCCCCAAAACTTGTATTTGCCCCTCGATTGCTAGGTGAGTTAATTTAAGACCCAGCAGCAAAACCCAGTGGCAGGCCTTGTGTAGTGGTTTGGGACACGCCTCAACCACTATTTTCTTGATCCCCGCTTGCCACCAATATGGCGAAAACAGCCTGTCCGCCGGCCGCTTGAGGGACGACGGCCTGACTTGGGGTGTACTGACGTTTGCGTGCCCACTAGGGGAGCTCAAGGTCGCCAGATATGTTCCACTGTTAACCCCTTTCCCCCACTGGCAAAAAGGGAAACAACAAAGCTGCCCCCAGTTGCTCGTTTAGTTATAAGAACCCCGGGCCGTTACCGCTTTAGCAGGGTCAGGAAACCCCCTTGGGGAGCTATATATATAGACGGAATTGGGTTGAGGCCCTTGATCAAAGGGCAGCTAACTCGTTTAAGTTTATAGATTTAATTTGCCTTGAAGGGCAACCCAGACAGGTAATATGTACAAGATGGATAAGAATTTTTAAAGGGCGAGAGAGGTGAAATACATTATGGGTTTCAGACAAAAGGGAGTTAAAAAAGTCAAGTTACCTTGTTGCTTGGGGCCGGCCGCATGGGGGGGAAAATGTGGCCCGGGTGCTGCGTCGGAGCCTGGAACTGTTCTTAGGTCGCCCCCCCCCGGATCAAACAGCAAGAGCCCCCCTGGCTCCGGTTAATCGTGAGGGGGCAGCCCATTGGCAGCCCCCTACCACCCCCCGGGACTCTTGAAAACCTCCATCGGATGCAGTTTCTGATACAAACCAAAAAAGGACTATAAATCGGGGGGCATTGGGGACAGAAACCCAGCCGGTGGTACCATCAGAACAGTGACTTTCCGACGCCTGGATATGGACAGCCCCATCTTATGGTCCCGTAGGCCCCGTTTGGATATCTCGTCCCCCTGCATCCCGGGAAAGGGGGGAAAGGGAAGTGGGCGGGGAGTTCATATTTTGAGTTGAACTCGCCCTGCACAGTTAGAGCTGGTGCCTTTTTAAAACGATATGAAAATCGGAGACGACCGATGGGGTTGGATTGATTAAAGTTTGAAATTGTGGCTTGGACCCCTTTTTTCGTCTAATTAGGTTTCAGAGGGCTTTCTGGGTTGACCCCCTGCTGTGGCGACTTCTACGAGGATTGGGGAAAAAAAAGCTGTGGTTAAATGTAAATTGGCTTTTCCTGTGGGGGGGGGGAAGTGTTTTGACTAGATTAGGGTTTGGGGAGGAGGTCTGTATTTTGAGCCTTTTCTTACACTCACCCTTTCCCCCAAAAGAAAAACCCCGGTGAACAACTCCAAACAATGATGTTATTGAGTGGCATGTGACCGCTGCATCCAGTCAGCGGCTGCAATGATGATGTTCCTGTCTGGACATACAGGACAATTAACAGAAGATCAGAGAGACGCAGCGCTGGAACTGTGGATCAGAGAAAGAAGAGTAGAGGGTTTTTTTTCATTTGGCTATCTGCATTTTACTGTCCGTTTTAATAATTTTATTCTCCCCTAAAAAGGAGATGTCTCCTTTCAAACAGACCCTTCTCCAATCTGGCACTTGGATGGTTTTGTTAGAGATGTTGCAGGATTTTGTGGACAAAACTTTGGTGGGTTTCCAAATCTGAAGAGAATGTCATCCAGGTACAACAGGAGCGGAACCATCCACAGTGGGAGCCGCTACTGCAATGAGATGTAGTTCTATATCCATGTATTGTATATTTCTAAATATAGCAGAGTAATACATAACAGCATTTATTTCTCTGTAAACATATCCTTTATATCAGATACAAAATAAAATTTAATCTGCACATTTTTTAAATTTCACATCCATTTTGCTTTACTGCCTGGATTAACTAACTTCTTAGATGCTGCTTTGAAAACTTTCAGTGGCTCAGTTTTTTTTCTTTATAATAGGCTGATTTATGTGCAGTTTCTAATATAAAAGGCCTGAGGCCCTCAGGGAAAAAGCCAGCCATAGTCAGAAAAGTATTCATTTATAGTTCTGGCTCAATATGAATTACTATTCAGGTTGCATATGGAATAAATAACATGCAGTTTTGGTAACCTGTAATTAGAAAGACATAGGGCGATATGTATGAATGGGGCTGCAGCAGGTTTTTTGCGTACTTTGAGCCAAAAAGCTGTTTTAGTCCTGTTTTATAGCTGTATGAACAGTCGTACTCCAAACTTCGGGGCAACCTGCATCTGCCCCGACACTTTGTAATGCAGCAAAGATTTGGGGGCATTCTGGGGGCGCATCACATTCGTAATATTAGACACATTTATGAATATGGCATGCCAAAAGTAGGCGCCTAACTGTCAAAACAGCCAGACCAAGTTAAAAGTGGTCTGCCTGAGCCCAAAGTTGTCGTAGTGGAACTAGATTTCTTATTAGGACTAAAAAAGAATATCAATTATTTCTCAACATATCACTAAGATAATACAAACTGATTTATAACAATTATCAAACTACATAAAATTAAATAATGTAAAATAAATATTAAATTATATTCTATAAAATATTACATTTTACATCCCCAAAAATATACAGTATGTAAAATTATATAATTTAAAATTAATATTAAATAATATAAATGAATTAAACCAATACAGCACCTACCCTAAATCCCTTTCTCAGTCGGAGATATTTTGTTTTTTTCAGTTATAAAAAAACTTGGCAAATAGAAAACACACGTCCCGGAAATACCTCCCCCAACCCAATAGTTTTGGGGTTATCTTGCCCCGTGTTTTGTGTATCTTAATAGGTTTTCGGTGGTGCTCAGTGACAAAAAACAAAGTCTTTAGTAACTACAGAGGAAAATAGAGAGAAAATGATCCCCGGGCAATCACCAAAACGTTGATTTAAAAATTTCCCTTTATTCCAAACACAAAAATTCCTTGTGAGGGGCATTATAATGGTCCCCTTGCTGAAAAAAACAACAGCCGATCGCGCTACCTCCCCGTTTTCCGGGGCCCCCACAGGGAATGGGGGTTCACAGCCCTTTAAAACCCCCTTTCCCGGGGCCGGAGAAGGGTTTTTGGTTATCAAAAGAGCCCCCTTTTTGAAAATCTTGATGTGTCACCCTTTTTGTGAGGGAAAAACTTTTTTACACTTTTTTTCCCATCCATGTGATTCAGGGGGAAAATTTTTTTTCTCGAGACAATTGTTTCTTTAAGATAGTTAAAAAATTTTTGGGCCAAAAAAGATTGTTTTTTTTGTTTAAAAATATCAAATTATCGTGGGAAAAAAAATACCAAATTTTAAACTTCAAAAATTTCTGCAAGTAAGCAGAAGTTATTCCCCTCAAAAAGTTTATAAATAGCATCTACCATTGTTTTGTGTAGTATGGGATATTTTTTTTAAAGTCTTTTTTTTTTTTTTTTTCGAAAATTAGGGGGTTATAAAATTTAGTAGTATTTTTTAAATTTTAAGAAAAATTTTAAAAATTTCATTTTTTAGGGACCCCGTCCAGTTTAAGTGACTTTGGGTTGACCTGTAAGTTTTGATTTCCCCCCTAAAGGGACTAATCTAAAACTACACCCCTTAAAAAATTTCAAAAAAAGCATTTTTGAAATTTTTTTAAAAACCCCTTAGGGGTTTCACGGAATTAAAAGCAAAGTGGAAGTGAAATTTCCCAAAAAAATTTACTTTTTTTGAGATTTTCAATTTTTTTATACATTATTGACAAAAATATGGTAAAAAGTGATCAGGGGAAATGCCCAAAAAAATTTTTGATTCCCCATATTCTGCCCTTTTCAGAGAATCCCCTTGTGGCCCCTTGGTGCATTATTTGGCTAAACCCCAAAACCCCGAATAGGAGGGAAAACCCCCTATGGCCTCTGGGTCTAAATTTTTTATTAAGGTTTTTATTTAGGGGGCCCTTTAGGTTTGGGACCCCTAAAGGGGTTTCCCAAAAATTAATTAATACCCCTAAAAAAAAAACATATTGGAAACTAAAACCCCTTTTCGGAATATATCCCGGGTTTTAGTGAGTTTTTCTTTTCCCCCCAAAGGGGTTTCAACAATTTTTTTTTGCGTTCGGTCTGGGGAAAAAAAAAAAATTTTATATTTTTTCCCTTTAAATTTCCAAAATTTTGCTGAAAAAAGTTTAATTTTTACAAGGGAAACTTGGAAAAAAAAAACCCCAAAAAGTGGGTTTCCCCAATTTTTCCCAAAAATTCGGGAATCCCTTTAAAGTGGGTGTAAACTGTGTTTGGGCGCATGGCGGGGGGGGGGGGGGACAAAAGAGGGGTGCTTTTTTTGGGTTTTTTGGGGGGCACAATATTTTGGGGGGGCCAATTGTCGATTCCCAAAGGGCCCCCCAAAATACAAAACAGGTGAAAACCCTTTCCCGAAGTTTTCTCCATTTTGGGGTTCAACGCCCCCCCCGGGGTCTCACCTAAGGGTGTATTTTGCTTTTTTGGGCGCACAGGTGTTCCATTTGTTTTTTTTTTGCATTGGGCCCTTTGGGAAAAAAAGGGGGGGAAAAAGCAGTTCCGGGCCCTTGTTTTTGGGCCTTTATTTTTACAGTATTCGCCATACGGGGAAAAAATGACGGGGAAAAATTTACTTTTGGGGGTCGGTACAATTACAATGATATAAATTTTTATTTTAGTTTTTTTTTGTTTTAAAATTTCTTTTACACAATAGAAACGGAGTTTTATTAAAAAAATTGCGTTTTTAAGTTGGGCGGGATTCTGGGCAGCCATAGCTTTTTTTAATTTTTTTCATATGGAGCTGTTTGTGGGGTTGTTTTTTACGAGATGGGTTGATTTTTTTTAAATTAAAATTCCCCCCCTTTAAAGGGGGGGCCTAATATTTTTGTCACTTTTTATTAAAAGGTTTTTGTGAAGGCCCTTTTGTACCAAAAAAAAAGCAATCCTGGTAGTGTTTTTTTTTTTTTTATTTTTTTACAGCGGTTTAAATGTTCCCGGGATAAATGACATGCTAGTTTTAATCAGCAGGTTTTTTCGATTAAGCGATACCACATTTGTATATTTGTTTTTAAAGTTTTACTGCTTTTTCACAAAATA
>JAODAL010019247.1:0-72612 GCA_025379985.1 Phyllomedusa bahiana
GAACACGTGTGGGGTCTATAACTCAATGCACCCCTGGATATTTTCCCTTTAAAAGGGGTGTATTTTCCAGTAGCGGTCTATTTAGGGGTGTTTATTAAGTTTTAGCACCTTGGGGTGTCCCCAAACCTGAAGGCGCCTCAAAAAAAAACGTATTGAAAAGAGACCCAAGAGTAAGTGGTGTTCCTCCTATTGGGGGGCTTAGGGTTGAGCCAAATACTGCACTGGGGCCAATAGGGGATACTCTAAAAAGGGTAGAACCGGGGGGAATTGATTTTAAGTTGCTTTTTTAGTCACTTTTTCCCGTTTTCCATGAATAATGTAAATTTTTGAAAATCGCAAAAAAAGAAAAAATTTTGAAATTCACCCCCACTTGTTTTAATTTCTGTAAAATATCGAAGGGGTTTTTTCAAACTTCCTTATAGGTTGTAAATACGTTAGGGGTCTATTTCTCAATGGTGTCACTTATGGGGGTATCAAATATGCAGGCCCCTGAAAGCCACGTCAGAATGGGGGCCCCCAAAAAAAAATTATATTGAAAATTTTTCTTAAAAATGTGAAAAATTTACTACTAAATTTCTAAGCCCCCTAATGTCGTAAAAAAAAAAAAAAGACTTTAAAAAAAATTTAAGCCAACCATATGGATTTTGGTAGATCTAGTTTAAACTATTTTGTGGGGAATAATTATCTGCTTGCACGCAAAAAATTTTTGCAACTTTCAAAATCACAAATTTTTTCCAAATTTTCAAAAAAATTTTAATTTTTCACAAACAAACAAGGATTGTAGGGATAAAAATTTTCTTACAACTTAAAGCACAAGTGTCATGAAAAAAAACTTGATCACAGGCAAAGGTAAAAGGGGTAAAAAAGTTTTCTCACAAAATGACATATGCCAGATTTCAAAAATAGGGCGGGGTCAGGAAGGTCAAAACAGGCGGGGCCCTTTAAAGGGGTTAAAGTAGGTTATAGGGGCCCCAATAAGTGGGCGGCTTAGAATAGGTTAATGGGCCCCTTTTAATTTGGTAGGTAAGGGAAAGATGGGGGGGGGCCCCTATGGGGTAGGCGGTTAGGGGTGCCTTTAGTTTAAAAGGAAAAAAAAAACGTACCTGTCTCCAAATTCCTAATGTGGGGGGGGCCCGCCCACTTCTGACCCAGGGGGCCCGGGTGATGATATACGTTATCGCCCCATCCACTCTTTATTGGACGGACGCCTTTGGTTAAGGTTTAGGTTAACGGCGATTTTGCAGAGCGAGGTCGCAGCGCTCCATCTGCTGGGCCCAGGCAGTCCTGCCTCTGAACGCTCGGGCTAGAGGACCTGGGGGCTTGAGGCAGGGGGAGCGCGCCCCCGGATTTTTCTCCCCCGAGTATCCCCCAAATATAGGTTTAAAAAACCCCCCCACATAGTTATTATGCGCAGGGCTGTAAGTGTGCAGTGCTAATGGTCCTACAGATCATTTAAAAAATATTCCTTCACCCCATAGTAGATACTCATTTTTTTTTTAAAATGGAAACCCCTTCCTGCTCACAAAGGGGGCGCAGATGCCTTTCCCTATTTCCTTTATTCAATGAGGGTATATTATAGCAGGCCATTTGGGAAATTTAAAAAGCCACCATAAACTTGCTCTTTTTCCCAAACCAAGTTTTTTGATACTTGATATTGAACTTTTTCTTGGACCCTTGGAGGTAATTTTTCCTCCAAAGAAAACCTACAGATCTGTCCCCAAAAACACGAGCTCTGGACTCAGAACACACATAGGATGTAGTAAGTTTCACATGGGCGCCAGTCGGGCTTGGGTTTTCCCGATTTCAGCAGTAGCTTTTTTCAGGCCATAAATCCCGGGTGTTCGTTTTGGGATCATTATGACGGGAGACTGTAAGCTCTATTTCTAAGGCAGGGTTACCCCGACTTTACATTTTTTCATTCTGTTACATAAAAGATCACATTAGGCTATGTTTACAACGGGTAATTGCAGGATAATTACGCCCCCAATTCGCTGGGCTTCGGGGGCTGCGTACTCCCACGGGGCGGGGCCATAACTTTTATTTCTGGCGGCGCGATTCGCCGTATAATTGGCATGCATTTATCTCCCCCCCCGGCTATTTTCTGAAGGGAGAGAGACGTAATCCCTAGTTCTCTATGAGAGTGCGGTTACCGTAAAGACTGGGGAAAATATCTGGCCCCCCATTTACGGAAAGGGGCAATACAGGGTGAAATACGGCCCCAATTTTTCCCCCGGGGGGAACATAGCCTTAGATAAATTTTTTTAAGGGAAAAGGTCCCCACCGCTTCCCCTGTCACAACCCTTACTGTGGAAATAGGGGGCCTGAGTAAAAGGCAATGGGTGACAAAATTTGGTAAAAGAGGCATGATTTTCTTTAAACGTTTTTGAAATTGTCTGCATAGCCTCCTTCCCAAAATATAACGAAAAAAAAGGGAGGGTTGCCAATATGGATAAACCCATCTGATGGGGTTTTTAACAGTTTTCAGGGGGAAATAACAGGGGAACAGCCCCAAAACAGGATATAAGAAAAGGGGGCCCCCAAAATTTTTAAATTCACAGGGAACAAAAGGGATTGACTAAGGGGGGCCCCTTGTCAGGAGATGTCACAGGTGCTTTTAAAAAATTCCCCAAACCCCCTAAACGTTTGGGGAGACCCCATAAAAAAGGGGGATTTCCCTCATTCCCCTAAAGGTTGGTAAATCCCCTGCTATGGTGGGTTTTTCCCAACCAATCGGAAAAACCCCCGAAAAGGGGAAGGGAAATTTACTGCCAGGGAACGCACCGATCATTTGAAACTGAAATTTTCGGTTTTTTTGGACGCTGTTTGGACGTGTTTTTTTAAAACCCCCAAAAACCCGCATAAAAACCTCGCCCAAAATGCGCTTTTTCCACAAGGGGTTTTCCTTAAACGGGGTTTCCACCCAAAACTTTTTAAACCAGGGAAAAAAACCTTGCAAAAAAAAAGGGCCCGCCACTTTATACACTAGTGCAGCATATATGGCTAAAAAAGGGGCCAAAAATAGCCCACAAAGTTGAAAAATTTTTGGGTTGGGTTTTTTTACCCTAAGAAAAATATGACACCCAAAACCTATTTTATACGCCCTGAGGACTTTCTTACTGGCTGTGGGTTGCTTTTGGGACCCCTGCCCTGACTTTAAACTTGGGGGAAGAGGGCCACATTTTTGCCTGACTTGAAGGAAAGTGTTTAAATGTGCGGGTTTCCCCAGCTTGGAGGGCTCCCTTTGGGTTTCCCCAAAAGTCCAGAAAAGGCTAAAGGTTACCTACCCCCTTAAAAAGTTTGGCCCCCAAAGTGTTACCAGATGTGACAAGGGGGGGGGCTCTTTTCAAAAGAGGGGGGGTGTGCCATGTAAAACTTTGGGGTTTTGTGGCTAAACTAAAACCCATCAAGAGGGCAAGAAAGCAATTCAAAATCCCCCTGAAGCCCGGCTTCCAAAAGTTGGCAATTGGTCACCCGGGGGAAAAGCAATGTGGTTTAAAATTGGGGGGCGCAAAAAAAAAAGGGACCCCCACCTGTCCCCCGGGATTTATAAAGGGAAACTTTGTATCACGTTTTGGCTCCCTCACAAAAAGGAAATGGAGGGCATTAGGGTAGGTTCACAGGCTTTTTTTTCTTTCCCGAGATTCAGAGCAAAAAAAAACACCAATTCACGTGATTTTAGCCCGTAAATTTTTTTTTTTTGTTCACTTTCATTTAAGTAAATTTAGAGGAAAATTTTTTCAGCCCCCATATCCCTTTTTGGAGGATTCGTGCAGAAAAAGTTTTAAAATTGACATTTTTTTTTTATCACGCTGAAAAAAAATTCTGTTCTGGGGAAAACGTCCCTTCTTGTGCCCATCAAAACGCGTAAAGGCGGATTGCAGCAGATTTGGACGCTGTTTCCCGATGGGGATCAAAATTGAATCTACTTCAGATTTCCAAAACCCCTGAAAATCCGGGACAGCGCCTTTCCCCCCCTAGGTTTTTGGAATTTTTAAGTAGGGGGACACTTGTGTTTTTCTGTGTGAAAAATCCATGTCCTAGCATATGTATCTTTTTTCCCCCCTTTTTTTCATCTATCCCACTCCCTTAAAAATTTGGGATAAATAAAAATTTTAAAAGGGTCCACTTTTTATTATATCCCAAATTTTTGTGTGAAAATATGTCATTAAAACCAAACAAGCAAAAAGAAAATTTTGGTTTTTTTTCAGGCAAAAAGGAGTTTTTGCCATTTGGTAACCCCCTTCTGGGGTTCCGGCCAAAAGCTTACTAAGAGCTGACGCACAGAAAAACCAGAGGGTCGCGCTTGTGCATCTCCCCAAACCATTCATGTCTAGGGAAAATTTTCCCAATAAGCTGAGGGGCCTCGCTTGGATGCCATAAAAAAGGGAATAGGGTAACCCCTGCACTGAGGCCAGCTAAATGAGTATCAAAAGGGGCCCTTTCCCAAATAAAAAAAACACCTTTAAAAAGAAAAAGGGAAACAATTTTTTTGGGGAAAGGGAAACTGTGGGGACATGGGGACTGTCCTTCCAAAAGGGCCATGTTCACAAGGGCTTATTTGGGCGAAAAATTGGAGCCGAAATGCCCCCCGGGTTTTGGGCGCCTGCGTACGGCCCCCAAATCCGCCCCAGAAAAACTACGGAAAATCCACTCCCTCCATAGGAACTATGGTTTCGTTCTCCAACCCTGGGCAAAACCCGCCGCGGGGGGGGAAAGTGACATTTTAAATTTATTTACGGCGCATAGAAATGACGGGTCTATGGGGCCGGCAAAGCTCCCGGACCCCCCCCCCCGCTGCACGGCTCCCGGGCCCGAAATTGCGGGGCAAATTCCTTTCCCCGCTTTTTCCCCGGCAAAAGCCGTGGGGAAAACCGGGCCAAAGGGTGACACTTGTTTTTCAATAAATAACTAAAAAAAAAAACAAAAGATTTTTTTGAAATCCATTTTTCCCAAATTTCATTTCCTGAAATATCTGCCCACCTGATAGACCCTAAACGTTACGGGCCCCCCCCCTAAATTATGGGCCCAGTGTGTTCCCTTGATTTTTTCCTTTGTTGTCCCCGAAACCGTTGCACAAACAAGGGGGGGAAATGGTTACTTAAAGAGAACCTGTCACATAGTTTTTTTCCCCCCGGCCCCGAAGACAGAACAAGGGTTTTACAGGGCCTGCTGTTTTTCCCTTTCTGGGGTTCTTTTTCTGTAAAAATGTGGAGTTTTCGTGTATTTTTAAAGCTCAAATTGCAGTTTTTCAGCCAGAAAAGGGGAAATTTTAAGAGTCCCTGGTGTTTAGTTTTTTTTAAAACCCCGCCCACCTTTAGGGTTCCCCCCGCCCAACCCCAATGGGAAAAACCCATTACTTTGGGAAAAGGGAGAAAAAAGGTGAAAAAATGTCAGTGGGGGGGCTAGCCTTTTTGGGGGGGGGGGGGGAGCAAAAACCTGCTCAAAGAATAAGATTTGAGGGGTTTAAAAGCTCTAAAACTGCAGCATCTTACGAAAAGGGGGCAACAGCGCTGGAAAAGGCAGGTTGACACTAGCTTGGCTGCCCCCAGCAAGGGGGGCCCAAAAACCCATTACCGGTTTTCCCCTTTTAAAGGGGAACCGTCACAAAAGAATATTTCCCCACTTGCTGAGGGAGCACCAAACTAGGATCAGACCTGCTGTTTCCGCACTGGGGTCCCTTAAATTTTGTAAGAAAAGCTGGTTTTAGAGCAAATTTTCCCCTCAGATCTGAGTTTTCAGCCAGAAAAGAGCAAAAAAAAGTGTTTTTCATGCCACGCCCACCTGGGGTAGCCAGCCCCCCCTCACCCAAATGATTAACCAAATTTCTTTGAATAGGTAGAACCATGTGAAGAACTGCAGTGGGCGGGGCTAGCCATTGGGGGGGTGGGGCTAACACCCGCTCATGAATAAGATTTGAGGGGTAAAAGCCTAAACTCCACTTTTTACAGAATAAGGGACACAGCGGGTGGAAACAGAGGGCTGACATTGGCTTGTGCTGCCCTCAAACAAGGGGGGGGATAATTCTATGTGACAGGTTTTTTCCCTTTTAAAAATGCTTTCCCATCCCATTTGCCTGAAGCCTCCTTTTCCTTTTTTTTCAGGCCCTTAATCCGGTTTAGTTTCAGGTTTTAATTAAACCGTCCCTGACATACTGACAATGCCATTAACGGGAACCAGGGGGCCCATAAAGACAGTTATCGAGATCAATAAAGGGGCCTA
Source organism: Phyllomedusa bahiana (assembly GCA_025379985.1). Classification (NCBI taxonomy): domain Eukaryota; kingdom Metazoa; phylum Chordata; class Amphibia; order Anura; family Hylidae; genus Phyllomedusa; species Phyllomedusa bahiana. Next base: position 6,220 of record JAODAL010019247.1, read on the forward strand.
CACAAAATGGGGCTCGGTTTTTTTCACCAGCTAGTCCCCACAGGTTCTAACTCTCTTTTAAAGGGGGGCAAGTAGGGAAAACTTGGCGCCCAACCCCAATTTTTTTGTGTCTTTTTTTTCCCGTGTAAAAAGCGGCTGAAAAATTGAAAATGGTGAATGTGCCGTCATAAATGGAGGCTAAGGTTTTGAGGGACTCACTTTTGTGTTTTGGGACGCCTGGAACTTTTGGGGCATTAGTAATGGCCCGGGGCCCAAAAAATGTAATTTGGGCCATCAGTAATAGCCGGCAAATCAAGGTCTTGCTGACACTTATTGGGTGGGAACATGATGATCATGCCTAGTATCCCATTCACTGACAAACAAATTTTACGCTTTTTTTTATTTTAAACCCGCCTTTTTGATGTGTTTGAAATCACTGATTTAAAACTACGGGTAACTTGTAAAAAACACGATTGAGAACCCGGGTTTATGGGGAATTTTTGCGAATAAATTTTTATTTTTAAATTTTTTAAACCCTTTTTTGGTAAATTTTAAATCTTAAATACATTTTAAAAGGAATCAAATTTTTTTTTGGGGATCTTTATAATTTATATTAATTTTTTAGTTATATTAAAATTTTTATTAAATTTAATTTAAATTTTATTTTATATAGTTTTATAATTATTTGAAATAACTTTTTTTTTTATTGTACGGTGTAAGTTGAAAAAAAAATGGATATTTTTTGGGCCCCAAAGGCAAAACTAGTTCCATAATGGGTCCTAGGGCCAGCAGACCACATCAAAATTTGGTCTTCTGTTGGAGCAGCAATTTCAAACCCATTTTTTTCCGGCCACATTTTATATGTGTTTTAATAGAAAGAATGTGGGCGACGCCCCCGACCCTCCCCACATCTTTGGCACATTTCAAAAGTGTCGGGCCAGGCGCAAAAACGTGCCAAACATGTTTTATTCGACGCCCAAAGCAGGGTTTTAAACCCTTTGCCCCATTTAATGGCAGAACATTAAAACTGACCCCTTCATACTGTGTTTCCCCGAAAATAAGACTCCCCCAAAAGTAAAACATAGCAGAGATTTTGTTGAATTCCCCAATTTAAGGCACCCCCCCAAAATAGACATAGGGGAAAAAACCCTTGTGCAGCTCCCCAAAACACAGGGGTGTCTTTGCAGAGGAAAAAGAAGGACCTGGTTTCAGGGAGGGATGTGACTGTGATGTCCCCCAAAAGGCCCAAACATTCTTGGGGCAGGAGACAGAAAGGGACAAAGTAAGTAATAAAAGGGAAAAGGGGGGGGAAAAAAACGAGCAAAGACCCCGAAACGCAAAACATCTCGCGGATGGCTGGAAAGGGGCATGCTGGGGCTTCTAAATTCTACAAGTCCAGCATGTACATTTGCCCTTTTTGAGAGAATCACTGCAGGGTGCCCCTAAAATAACCCTTACCCTACATAAAAATTTCCCATGGGTTTTTGGGCTCCCAAACTTTTAAAAAATAATATATAACACAAAACCTAAATATGGCATGCTATAAAATTTTTTTTTTGGAAAAAAAAAGAATCTCATGAAAATAAGACTTTGGCATCTTTAGGAGGGAAAAATTTTAAAATAAGACGCTGTCTTATTTTCGGGGGGAAAAAGGGTACGTCGCCCATAGTGTTTTAACAAAAGTGTGATTATCCTTTTACCCCTTTTTTTACGGTAAATCAGCACCAAACCAAAATAGAAAGGACTAAATTTAAAAACCTTTGATTTAAGTGAGAAAGTTTAGGCTATGTTTTACACGGGGTTATCTTTGGGGTGGTATTTACGGGGCGATTTAAAGTCCGCAAATACAAACCCGGAAAAAACCCTTTCAAATAGGGGTCACAAAGTGTGGCAGTTTTTGCGTCGAAAAAAAAATTCCCCCTTCTTTACTATGGAGATTTACTTTGCAAAAAACGCCTAATGTTTACAGGGGAATTAATTTTACGATCGTTTTAAAACGACGTATTTACGTCCCAAATTTCGTGCGAAAATACGCCCCTTTTGGAAAGGCCCAGCCGTATTTTTTCAATTGGGAAACGATGCTAAACAATTGTTCTTTTTTTTGAAAACGTTTTCCGGCCCTATTTGCGGACGTAAAATACGTTCCCCGTAAAAACGTCCCCCAAAAAACCTGTGAAACATAGCCCAGATTTATGGCTCAGGGCAGTGGCTGAATGAGACTTAGGGTATGTTCACACAGTGGTTTTGGATACAAATATCTCATCCAAAAACGCTGCAGCGATCTGATCCTAAACGGATCCAACACGTATCTAACCCGCAGCTGTGTGTTTGGCTGCAGCAGGATCGCACCCTGTAGTTTAAATAGGACTGTTGCTGCGTCTTTCGGATCAAGAATTGACATGTCACTTCTCGGCTCGGATCTGGAGACGCAGTGAGACGCATCGGTGATCACTCGTCTGAACGCTGATGCGCGTTTCATATTAAAAGCAATGTAAATCACATTGCTATTTATTAGATACGTGTTTGGGTCCGTCTAGGGTCCGACGGACAGATCCAAACACGTATCTAAAAGTGTATGCAACACAGAGCCAACACATCATGTGAACATACACTTAGAAGACACAACCACTTTTCTGAATTGGGAATATAGTCAGGTCCCTGCCCCCTGCTCTTGGTGGCCGCTCATACAACATGCATTCCTCAGCAGGCAGTGAGAAGTATCATCGCAGAGTAATAGGAATATTAAATCTGTGCTCCATCCTGAGGCATGCTGGGAGTGGTAGTAACATAGAGCAATCTGATAAGAATCTCCCAGCTACACATCCAGTGAAGCAGATTTATTAATACTGTCTGAAATGCTGTCAGCATAAGTGTAGCCGAGTCAGGCAGAAGATGCGCCAAATTTATTGCACGGGTTTCCCAACCCGCCCCTGTAGAGACTTCCCATGGTGCGGTAATATGCACTTTTGTTCGTATCATCATTCCCCTTAACCCATCAGAGGGGATATGTGTTCAGTCATGTTCTCTTTTCCTTTCTAAAAGTATGTGACAACGGAACTGAATACAGGTCAGAACCCAGAACCCAAAGATGCGAAAATGCAGCTGAACTATGTGAAACTGGACAAAGGGCTCCTTTACATTTCTGCTTATTGCATCTGTTTAAGTTCTGTTTTTTATTTAATAAAAAAATTGCAATTACAGTTCCTTGGTTTTATTAACATTAACGCTTTTTCTATCATTACGCTGCATGATTTAAAGGGGTTTTCTCACTACATTGACTCATCTCACCTCAGTCCTGTTTTCTTTGAATTCAGGGGCGTGTTTACTGGCTTCTACTAGGCTGCAGTAGAAGCCAGGTCTGTAGCTATAGCGAACAGCACTGGCAGCCTATCATGAGAGATTGACCAGGTCTGTAGCTATAGCAACCAGTGCAGGCAGCCTATTATGAGAGATCCAACAGGTCTGTAGATATAGCAACCAGTGCTGGAAGCCTATCATGAGAGATCCAATAGGTCTGTAGCTATAGCAACCAGCGCTGGCAGCCTAAGAGAGATCCAATAGGTCTGTAGCTATAGCGACCAGCGCTGGCAGCCTATCAGGAGAGATCCAGTAGGTCTGTAGCTATAGCGACCAGCGCTAGCAGCCTATCAGAAGAGATTAAACAGGTCTGTAGCTATAGCGACCTGAGGAGCTGATGCAGCCCATACAAGAGGGGATATCTAGGAATAGGTATCTGTTAATGAACACATATTGCAAAGTGACTTGTTTTTGTAAGATCTTTAACATAAGAAGAAGCAGCAATCCTTGTGGTGAGACAACCCCTTTGATGGAGCTATACTTTTTAGCCCATACAAGTGATTCCCTACATCAGGGGTGTCTGTTGGGAACCAGTGACTGCAAGGTACCATAAGGGATACCACAAAGTCTGCTTTACTTCCAGACGGTGTGTATTTTTAGAGCAGGATAAACCATGTCCCTTAGAGAAAGTATGTATGTTTGACCAAAAGAGCAAATGTAGACAACACCTCGCAAAAAATTCCTCTAAAATATAACTTTTAATTCCAAAAAATATAAAAAGTCAATCCAATGTGCAATAATAAATGTAAATCTTGGGACATAAAGATACATGCAAGAGGATATTTGGGGGAGATCCTCTCTCTATCCCTATAAATCAAGACCTCCTGCTCTCAGCAGGGACCTCGCCCCAAAAAGGGCGACCCGCAGATATCTTTCCACTATAAATCCCTATTCCTCAAATACTAATGCTGGTAAAACTATAGGGGAGGAAAAGTATGCACAAAACCTGAAAAGCAATATAATATACCAGGAATACAAAATAGACAGAGAAGGGCGCAGATAATATAACATGCAACCCCCCCTCCCCCCCCCCACACACACACACACACACACACCTAAGAAAATGAGGAGTCATTTTAGGAGTTGTCTAGGTTTTTGTTTGTTCCTCAGTTCTTGATTTGGGAATTATTTTGGGTTAGCAATAGAGCAAATGTAGTCCAAATCGGACTGTCTGTCCTATTGATATCTATAGGCCGGCTGCAGCTATTTTGCGGTATCCTTTTTTTTTCGGTATCCTGACAGATACCTGAGACTTAGGGAATAATGCGGAGTGAACCCACCCTTGGAGGATACAGTAAAAACATAGTGACCATTCCTCTCACCTCGGATCCTGCGATGGGCGGTCGTCTGTTCTCCTTCGGGCGTCTATGCCATGAAAGGGCACCTCTGCAGCTGCTGATTGGCTGCTGCGGTCACTTGCTATTGGCTGACATCGCAAACAATGATGTCAGTCAGTGACTCGCCGAGTGCTTTTGGAGTCACGCTAATAGGCGTGTACTCACGCGGTGCGGGGTGGGGGGGGGGCAGTCCGTCGCCCCCATTGACATGCATTAATTGCAGCACGTATTAGCCGCAAGTAATTGCCAAGTCCCTTATCAACCCGCACGTACAATACTGTTGTATTGTACGAGCGGGGAGAGGAGGCGTAATCCATAGAACTATGGATCACTGTAATTTCGGCGTGCCTCTCGCTCGTACTAGAGCTTAAATACGCCGCAAAATACGCACCGAAATTAACCCGTGTCAACATACCCTTACACAGATGTGCAGGCATTTGCATCTGTTTCTGACAGCACATTTAAGTTTTTCTTATCTTGTATTGTTAAAGGGGTTGTCTCACTACAAGGATTGCTGCTTTTTATTTTAAAGATCTTGCAAAAACAAGTCACTTTGCAATATGTGTCCATTAACAGTGTCCTACCTATTCCTAGATGTATGGGCTGCATCAGCTCCTCAGGTCACTATAGCTACAGATCTGTTTGATCTCTCCTGAGAGGCTGCCAGCACTGGTTGCTATAGCTATAGACCTGTTTGTTCTCTCCTGATAGGCTGCCAGCACTGGTTGCTATAGTTACAGAACTGGTATCCTCAGCAGCTCATCACTGCAGGCCAATAGTATCCAGTAAAGCCAGTAACCACCCCTTTTGAATTCAAAAATGAAACTGAGAAAACAGGACTGAGGTGAGATGAATCAATGAAGTGAGACAACCCCTTTAAGAATGTATTTAAAGTTTTTTTCAATACTATATGCAAAAAAAAAATCATGCCTGCAAACATAGAGCTTTATTTTTCATATGTTTCGCATTGACTCTTGTATGTAAAAAAAAAAAAAGGGTATGTGGTGTACATTTTTTAAAAAGGGCAAAAAAGCATGGCGGTCTACATCTTTTTATTCTTCAGGGGATGTTCACACGGCGTGTTGGCTCCGTTTTGGATCTGAAAAACGCATTCAAAAGTGCTGCATAAATCACATCCAAAATGCATCCAACATGCAGGTCCATGGATGCGTTTTGGCTGCAGCAGGATCGCACTCTATAGTTTTAAATAGGGCGTCTGCTGCGTCACATGGTTCAAGAATTGACGACATGAAAATTCTTTGAACGGATCAGAAAGACACATCAGAAAGACGCATGTAAAACACGTATTCTCTCAATGCCGATGTGTATTTTACATTGAAAGCAATGTAAATCACGCTGCACATTGTTAGATACGTGTTTGGGTCCGTTTAGTGTCCAAAACATGGATCAAAACATGCATCTAAAAACGTATCCCAACACTGAGTCAACACGCCGTGTGAACATACCCTAATGAGCCTTTCTCAAGCTTGAGAAACTGAGCTGAAACGTTGCACATTTGGGTGCAATAAAAATCGCTTTATGTCGAAGTGGTGCCTGGATCTATATTGTTTATACTGAAGAACCTTTGGACTGGGTTGGTAGGCGTGCACCCGTATTTTTGTATCCTATGATGCTGTTTTTCTGATTTATTCATACATCTATCTTGGAGGCTTTGCGTGTCCAAACAAAGCCGATTATAAGGGTGTGTTCACACGGCGTGTTTTACTCTGTGTTACATACGCTTTTCGATACGTGTTTGGATCCGTCTGTCAGACCCTAAATCGAATAAATAGTAGTGTGATTTACATTGTTGTTTATTAGAAACACGCATTGGCGTTTCACACGAGTGATCGCCGATGCGTGTTTTATATGCGTCTTTCAGATCCATCTTTTGGATCCGTCTTTCGGATTCGTCCCAAGAATTGACTTCAATTCTTGATCCAAAAGACGCAGCAGGAGTCCTATTTTAAGCTAGAGGGTGCCACATCCAACACATATACTGTCACTGCCAACACGCAGCTGCGTGTTTGGCTACCTGTTGGATCTGTTTTAGATTCGATCGTGCAGCGTTTTTGGATCTTATTTTCGGATCCAACACGGATCCAAAATCGGATCCAAAAACGCCGTGTGAACATACCCTAAGTTACCAGAGTCTATCGGGCACCACTAGTTTCCATCACAAAATGCACCCGGCACCGTGTGGTAGCTTCCATTATTAGCGGACGCCACAACGCTTATGTAAGCAGTCTAAGGGTGCTTTCACACAGTGCGTTTTTGGTGTGTTTTTTAAGTGTTTTTTTGTGCAGGAAGGTATAGCAATAAATGCTGTATATTGCTGAACAAAAATCGCAACAAAAATTGCGGGGAGCGGAGAAAACCCTCCCCCTTCCCATCGTCATGCACATATTTTGTCCGAAAACCGGACGGAAGAATGTGCAAGCACAATGTTTTTCGGGCAGCCGGCGAGTTTTCCATACAAGCCCATTGTGCTCGTTTGCGGCCGGTTTTTCAGACCGCAAACCGTCTGAAAAACCGTCCGCAAACCCGTGCCGTGGGGACATGCCCTAAAGCTTCCATTAGACAGGACTGCTGATAGTATCCAATTATAAGATCGTTAGGGTGGGTTTATTTTTTCTCTCTTTCCGGTGTCTTATGGAAGGTAAAGCAGTTCTGGCAAGTGCTCAAATAAATAAGATACACTTGGAAACAAGTCAGCCTGGATGTGTTGTGTTTGGAGAAATGTAGCCTCTGAACATATGTTAGCAATACAGACACTAGAGATAACACTTGGAGAACAGAAAGAAAAAGGTGTATTATCACCTTTGCTGCCTGCTCAGAGTCACACAGAGATGTGCCCGGCAGGGGGGCTGAAGTCAGCAAACACTTCCGCTCTCTAATTAACTCACTCACAGTCTGTTCTGTGCATCATGAAATAAATGGCTGCTTGGTTATGTTCCTGGTACAGTCCATGGTTTCTCAGTGAAATGTCTGCTACGGTTACAATTACCATACACACAATAGAAAACAACATCATCTTTATTAATAAATTCATCAAAAACATCCAGAATTATTTAGTCTAGGCAAAAGTGCAGAATATTACTTACAATACACCAGGGGACATAACATAATAATAACTTAGGAGCCCAAACCACCTAAAAGGAGTGTGAATTCAGAAAATTATATATGATATTTAATAAAAATATTAGTGGCTTAAGTTTCTTAGGTGAAACACGTTTCATACTGTGCTTTACAGCAGTCATAAAAGGCTAACACTTTGTTTTTCTGTAGCTTACATGTCAGCTTTGATGTATAGTCTGGGACAGATTCAGCAGAGTCATCTCATCTTCATTGGAGAATGGGTAAGTTATTAACAGCTTACATGTATTGTTCTAGGCCCAGATAAGGCAGGACAGTCACATTATATGTATCTTACACAAATGTGGCTCTATATCTATAGACTGGAGATGTCTCCAATGTTTCCCTGTTAATTGATTCACATGCCTTTCAGCTGCCATAAAGCGCACCCACTGCTGTACCATCTATACACTCAAAAAGTAAGGGCATGTTCACACAGCGTTTTTGGATACAATTTCGGGTCCCTGTTTTACCCAAAAATCGCATCCAAAAGCATAGCGTTGATCGGATCCAACACGCAGCTGCAGGATCACACCCTATAGTTTATTATAGGGCTCCTGCTGCGCCCTTCGGATGGATCCGAAAGACGGACCCGACAGGCGCAAGGTAAACACGCATTGGCGATCGCTCATGTGAACGCCAATAGGTGTTTTACATTGCGAGCAATGTAAAACACACTGCTCATTGTTAGATGCATATTTGGGACCCAAACATGCATCCAAAAGCAAATGTTCACACGGAGCAAACACGCCGTGTGAACATACCCTAACATTTTTTATTTCCTACTAGTCACAATGCGCCAATTTATTCAGGTGAGATTATTAGTCTTTGTCCTAAATGGGGACTCATAATTCCCTCTCAAACTCACACATACACACGAGGCCAAAATCATAGGAAGTCGAGAAACGTGGCAGTATTATTTTGTAGTGTCCAAGGAAAATGGAGAACCATGAGGAAATCCACAGAGAACATACAGGCTTCATGTAAATTTTACCTTTAGGCTATGTTTACATGGCTTATTTTGGGACGCATTTCGGTCCCTATTTCGCGGCGTACTGCGCTCTAAAGGCATGTTCACACGGCTTAAAATGGGCCGTATTTCGGTCCGTAATTACGCGCCGAAGTGCTCCAATTACGGGCCGAAAACTGCCCATTCATTACGGTAATTTCACAGTTCTCATATAGAACTATGGATTACGTTCTCCTCTCCCTGCTCGGCCGAATACGCCGCGGGGGGAGATAATTCCACATGTCACTTTCTAGCGGCGTATACTACTGCGCCGCTAGCAGTGATTGTTCTATTGGGCCGGGCAAGTGCGGCCCCAGCTTACTCCCCGCTCCCGCCCCCGTCCACGTAATTACGTCCCACAATTAAGCCGTGTGAACATAGCCTAATACGAGCGAAATGCTCCCCAATCATTACGGTAATCCACAGTTCTGATAGAGAACTATGGATTACACCTCCTCTCCCCAGGTGTACAATATGCTGCGGGGGGAGATAAGTGACGTCATTTATTCGTGGCGCTTTCTAGCCGCAAGTAATGCATGTCTATGGGGCCGGCAGGCTGCCGCCCCCCCCCTCCCACCCCCCGCGTTGCGGGTGTGGGCGCCAATCAGCGCGGCTCCGCGAACACCCGGCGTCATTGTGGGGCGTACAGTACACCCTGCAATTAAGCCGTGTGAACATACCCTTTTGGATTCAAACTTCAGATCCTAACACTACTTTGATATATTGTAACCAGTGTTGTGATCCAAGGGCATTGATTTGGGTGGGCAAGAATAGATTTTGATTCAACAGAACCCCAACCCTAAGCTGAGGTTAGGGTTACAGATTTTTAACCGATCTCATTGTCCATGTCATTATATAATATGCTGGTGCAGATAAATAAAATAAAGCCTAACCTCACCTACCTCCTCTCCTCTGTTCAAATACTGGGTCTCCTCCGGTTCTTCTGTTCACCTTCATTCTCTACCGAACAGGATGTCACCGCTGCAGCCACTGATCACATGCCTTTTCCTACATCACCGTTCAGAGCTCTTCACTTCCATACGGTGATATAGAAAGTGGCACATGATCATTGGAATCAATCAGCGGCTGCAGCGGTGACGTCCCAAGCAGAAGACCGGGGAGACCCAGTGCTGGAACGAATTGTAACAAACTACAAGCTCTATGAAAATAAGACAAGTTCCTGGGGGAATGTCAGCCTCTGAATGTAAAAACTAAATGGATGAATTCACCCACAGCAAGCAGAGGTCTTGAAAACAAACAGAATGCTATATTAGAAAGTCGTAGAACTATTCTTTATGCACATTCTAAAAAGCTCCTGCGAAATGAGATCGGACTCTTGTAGTGTCATCTGTTGGAGGTAGCGTTCCTCAAGTCACATCCAACTGACTGAGCCTTGCCATGTAAATGAGATTAGAGACAACCATATATCTTTCTGCAGACAGCTGTTTCAGGGTGTTTGCCCCTCATCAGTGCAGAGCAGAGTAATATTTGGATATGTAAGAGGCTCCAGGTGTAGCTCAAAAGAGGTAATGACTTGTACACCATTATGGTATGTTCACACCACACAGCTGATGTTGACGCTGTTTTCGGAGAGGTTTTTGGAGCGTTTCAGCTCCCAAAACAGCATCAAAAAAGCCTCCAAAACGCTCCCAGTTAATTTTAATTGATTCCTATGTTAAGCGTTTGTAGTTCACACAAGACGAACCCGAGGTTTTTTTATGTTGTTATTAGGCGCTTCCTTGGAATGCTGATTTTGGGCACGCCTGAATAAAAAAAAAGCGTCATGTCAATTCTTGAAGCTTTTTTAGTGCTGAAAATCCTCATAGGAATCAATGGCGAATCTAGATGCTTTTCTCGGCGCATTTTTTGACGCGTTTTTCGGTGTGGTTTTTGATGCGTTTTTTGGCGCAGTTTTTGCCATGACTGTTAATTTGTATGAGTGAAAACCTCATCCAAAATCTTGCCGATACCCTCATCCAAAAACGCACCGAGAAACAAAGCTAAAACCTCTTTTGAAGAAGCGCTTTTCAGGCGAGGTTTTGATGCTGTTTTGGATGCTGAAAAATTAGCGGCCAAACAAGCCGTGTAAACATACCTATCTAGGAGTAGGTTTCCACGGTTGATTTTGACACTGTTTTCGAAGCGGCTTTCGGAGTGTTTCCGCTCCCAAAACATCATCCAAAACGTCTCCGAAACGGCCCAGTTCATTTTCATGGATTCCTTATTCCACAGCGTTTTTAGTTCACACACAACGAGGTTTTTACACGCTTCTTTGGAGGCTGTTTTGTGCACTGAAAAAGAAACGTCACGTCAATTCTTGAAGCGATTTTTTAGGTGCGTTTCTCAGCGCTTTTTTTTTTACGCATTTTTGGATCATTTTTCAGTGCATTTTTTGACCTGGCTATTAATTTGTATGGGTGAAAACAGTGTTGAAAAGCTTGCCCAAAACCTAGGCTGAAAACGCACCAAGAAATGCATCTACAACCTCTTCTAAAGAAGCGTGTTTCAGGCGAGGTTTTGGGAGCGGAAACGCTCCTAAAACCACTTCGAAAACAGCATCAAAATCAGCCGGTGGACACATAATCCTACAGGCTGCTTTCCCACACAGTACAGTTTGGGGCAGTTTTATTAAAACTGCGCTCAACAATTAGATTAGCCTTTATTACCGAGCAACCTTCTTCAGATTGTCCCAAAATTGTTCAGAAAAGCGTTTCCAGTAAGTAATCAATGACTGTGTGTGAAGTCTTGTGGCTACAAATTGATCCATCACTTTCCAAACAGTTTAGATAAGTGATAAAATACTTGCTGGTAATAAAGGCAGTTAAAACTGTACCAAAAGTACGCTGTGTGAAAGCAGCCAAATTTAAATGTATTTTAAGAGACTGATGGGAAATGAGCAAGGACTCTGCAGCGCCACCAGTTGGATCAATATAGCTGGTCTGCAAATGGAATATCTGTATGTCTCAATCCCATTTACATTGCAAGGCTCAGTGAGTCTGATGTGAATTGAGGAATGCTACATCCAACAGGTTGCACAGCAGAGTCCTGGCTCATTTCCCATGAGCCCTTTAGAATATATTTCCATTTCAGTGGCGTGCCTAATGATCTCCACACACCTACATGGTGCCTCTCCCTATATGAGCTGATTTCTCTGCAGTGATTATGGTTTACTTACAGGAGGCCATGCCTCCAAATTTTTTTATTTTTTTTTAAAGGTTTTCATTTTGACATTATTAAGCACCTTAAAGGGGTTTTGCCACGATCTCATTTCATGCCTCCTGTATCCAGCTCTGTGCGCTCAGAAGGGGGCGTGTGTGATTTGTTTCATGTGACCCAGCAGGATGACATCCACCAAGGCTTTTCCTCTCTTATTCAAAGAAAGTCTGTTTTATGTATTGAATTGTAATTAGCTACATAGTAGCTCAGAGGTAAACTTTTGCCTCAGGCACAAGGGTCCTCGTTCAAATCCCTGTAGAAACAAACCTGTGGATTTTTTTTCGTCTTTACTCAATGCACAGACCTCATTAAGGTTCTTCTTTGTAATTATTTGCACTGTTTAACTAATTTACTAAGAGAGTACAGAGACGGCGAGTAGAGTGACAGCACTGGGGTTGAAACACTCATAGCTGCATGAGAGAGAGGTGATATCTGAGCATGGTGCAACCAGGACTGAGGAGCTCCTCTGCCCTGGTCGTATCCCTAGACGAGCTGTATACAATAGATCACTAAAAAGGAGCAGCTAAACAGCAAACGGTGCAGAAACTTTTAATGATGAAGGTGAAAATGTTTATTATTTCATTTACAAACTTCCCACGTCAATTTTACTTCGTGGCAAAACCCATTTAAGGAAATTCTTCTACTGAAACCATTTTCTACTTTAGAAAATGTCCCTAACTGAAGCGCTTCTACTCCCCAGAGGATAAATGGCTGATTTGTAGATGCAGGAGTTAATATAACATCATATTATAACCTAAAGAATTCCAACATTAGCTGCTCGTCGGGTATCGCCCTTCGCCCTCTACAAGAACTCGTGTGCGTAACGCTCATTTAATGTTCTCAGAGTTGGCACAGCAGATAAAAGATTTCCTGTTGAGAGGGTAAAAATACCATCTAATGATTCAGGAAACCTGGGGGTGGAAACATTAATACAGAGAAAGCTGCTGGATGTCAATGGAGATAGCACATATTTATATTTTTCAGTCTTCCATGTGGCTTGTTGGTGATAAGGACTTTCCCTCCCACCCCTAGAATATTGCACTGACTACACGATGATGCATACAGGTCATTGATCAACGTCCTAATCTGGGTTTACTTAACGGCTATCTGTAACTCTCCTCTTTAAAAATAACTTTTTAATGAACTTTGGAAGAATTCCATGAAAAACGCATGAGACGCTTGATAAAGTTGGTTTCCAGAACCCAAAATTAGCCCGAGCAACTGATTTAAATGAATTGCCATATTAGGCATTTGTCCAAGCCCATCTAGAAAACCACCTTCTTATAGAAGAGGAGTAAAGGGGGTCATAAAACACAAAAGCAGTGATGCCAAAATGGCAATCATATCTGAAAACTACCCCACCCACCAAAAGCACATTATAACCGGCATATTCTTATATGTAATGAGGTCATATTAAGTAGTTATAATCTTGTACGTAGGGGACAGAGTGTATTATATAGTTATATTCTTGTACACAGGGATTGCAGTAATAATAGTAGTTTATATTCATGTACCTAGGAGCAGTATTATAGTAGTTATATTCTTGTAACGTAGGGGACAGTGTTATAGTTTTTATTTCTTGTAATAGGGCAGTAATTATATAGTTATATTCATGTACCTAGGACAGTATTAGAGTAGTTTATAATTCTTGTACATAAGGGCGTATTATATAGTTTATATTCTTGTACATAGGGAACAGTATTATAGCAGTTATATTCTTGTAAATAGGGGGCTGTATTATAGTAGTTATATTCATGTACATAGGAGCAATATTATAGTAGTTATATTCTTGTACATAGGAGCAGTATTCTATATTATATTCTTGTAAGAAAGGGGGAGGGGGGGGGGGGGGGGGGGGGGGGGGGGGGGGGGGGGGGAAGGCATAGCAAGGCATATTCTAGTAGTTAATATTCTTGTACATAGAGGACAGTATATAAGTATTATATTCTTGTACAATAGGGGCAGTATTATGTATTATATTCTTGTACATAGGGGTCTGTATTATAGTAGTTATATTTTGTACATCAGGAGCAGTATTATCAGGTAATTATATTCTTGTACATAGGGGCAGTTATTATAGTATTATATTCTTGTACATAGGAGCAGTATATAGTAGTTTATATTCTTGTACATAGGGAGCATATTATAGTAGTTCTATTCTTGTACATAGACAGTATTAATGTAGTTATATTCTTGACAAGGGGGCAGTTATTAATAGTATATATTCTTGGTATGTAAGGGGACAACTATTTATTATAGATTATATTCTTGTACAAAGAGCCAGATGGGTCAATGCCATGGAAATGGACATTGAACCAAGTTGAGAAAGCAAGGCATGTGTCCTTGTGTAATGGTTTTAATGTTTTGGTGGAATAAATTTAGACACTTATACAAGTACCTAGTGTCTTATTCTACACCTATTTTGCACCTACTTGTAACTACAGCCTGAGCGCTTTTTATATCTGCCAAAAAGGTTCAATGTCCATTTCTATGGCATTGACCCATCTGGCTATTTGATTGCTGTGGAGGATCCCCGTATTCTGGTAGAAGGTGGCTCGGCTATAATCCCCGGAGGATTGAATCTCACGGATGCTTTCATATGAGTTGTGCCATTCTCTTGCACAACTACACTAGGTGAGCAGTTTTCTGCTTTATCTTTTTATCTCCTTATTTTAAGGTTTATCCGCACGAGGATTGCGCTTCGTGGTGTCTGTTTATTTCGTTGCAGTACCTTAATCTACTATTCTTGTACATAGGGGGCAGTTTTATAGTAGTTATATTCTTGTACAAAGGGGCAGTTTTATAGTAGTTATATTCTTGTACAAATGGGGGCAAGTATTATCGATATTTATATTCCTTGTACAATGGGGGTAGTATTAAAGTAGTAATAGTTCTTGTAAAAGGGGCAGTATTATGGTAGTTATATTCGTGTAACCTAGTGGGCAGTAATATAGAAGTTATATTCTTGTACATAGGGCAGTATTATAGTAATTATATTCTCGTACAAAGGGGGCAGCTAGTATAGTAGTTTATATTCTTGTATGTAGGGGACAGTGTTATTGTAGTATATTCTTGACATAGGAGGAAGTGTTATAGTATTATATACTTGTACATATGACAGTATTATAGTATTATATATCTTGTACATAGGACAGTATTATATTCTTGTAACATAGCAGGCAGTATCTAGTAGTTATATTCTTGTACATTAGAGGACAGAATTTATAGTAGTATATTCTTGTACATAGGGCAGTATTATAGTAAGTTATATTTCTTTGCACATAGGAGGTAGTTATTATAGTAGTTATATTCTTGTACTTAGGGAGCAGTATTATAGTAGTTTATATTCTTGTACGTAGGAGCATAATTATAGTATTATATTCTTGTACATAGGAAGGCGTATTAATAGTTATAGTTCTTGTACATAGGGGCAGTATTATAGTAGTTTCATATTCTTGTACATAGGGTCAGTATTTATAGTAGTTTATATTCTTGTACATAGGGGTGCTGTATTAAAGTAGTTATATTTCTTGTAACATAGGAGCAGTATTATAGTATTAATAATCTTGTACATAGGAGACAGATATTATAGTAGTTTTATACTTCTTGTACAATAGGAGACAGTAAAAATAAATTGAGTTTATATTCCTGTACATAGGGTGCAGTATTATAGTAGTTATATTCTTGTACATAGGGGACAGTATTATAGTAGCTATATTCCTGTATATACGGGCAGTATAATAGTAAATATATTCTTGTACATAAAAAGGCAGTATTTTTTCAATATTAATCATGCTGTACTTGGATGTTAGTTTCCTATGTCTCCTGTTATAGTCCAAACAATACTATTGTAAATTAGCTGATCTTACTTTGAAAGTGCAACTACTGTTATCACTTACAGCCTCTAGAATTTTGAAAGTCTTACTGGTATTCAGTAACATTGGACTGGTAATGGATGGCGTTCAGTGGTTTTGTGTCACTGATACATAGATGGGTTTGAGGATGGGAAAAGGCTTCACAGTTGAGGAATCTATATGTCCATTGGTGTATTATATAGAAACCAATATATCTTTATCTGTGTAATACAGGTAAGGTCTAATGATATACCGTAAGATATATATTTGCACAAGCAGTGGCTACTACAACCTTTATCAGCTAAGTGCTGTGCACCTGGCTGAAGATCCTTCCAGCCCTCTCGAAAACATGAATTCTCAACGAGTCTATCTTATCTGAACGCTGCAGTGTGACTGACAGATGAAACACAGTCCAGTTCCTATTTCCTCTGGGAGATCGACCTCATTGTTATGTTCATTTTATTCTGAGCTGCAGTTAATATTTCTTCGCTCTACTTACTGGTGGTACATGGACCATCTGCACTCCACTTGGGTTGCAGCCAGATATCATCAACTGCTTCAATCTTGATGCAACAGACACATATTTGTTTTATTCAGGCCCTGTTATATGTACACAGATCACAACCCTTCTGTGTTTAGCTAAGATGTATGGTTCTCCTGCCAGACTTCATGAACATGACCAAGACAATGGAGAATGTTCTCAAAGGCGGTCTGCGTGAACCAGCCAAGCGGAGGAGACGCCGTACACACTGAGGACTTGGAAGGACTGCAACTTAATTGAGTTAAAGGGGTTTTGCCACAAAATGAGTTCCTTACCTCTTAGCTGCTCAGGAGAGAATATAAACAAAGCATGCAGCCCTCATGAATAGATGTAGGGTGAGAGGGAGGGTGTGATCATAGGGGAAGCGAGAAGAAGGGATTGTTCTGCAATATTTGCTCAAATTAATTACATTACAACAGTGGGATTCTCTATACGCAGACAGCCTCATACACTAGCACTTTCTCCCCAGCCCCTTGCAAGCTCACATCATGTTCCCTTAAATCCGATAAGAAGTGCAACATGCACAAGGCCGAGATCAGCTCCTGTCAGTGTCCTGGTCCCGTATCAATGTAAACTGTCCAGGAAACAAGGGGACTGAGCAATGCTGTAGCTCTCACAGGCTTCCCTTTTTGTAATCACATATATTTAGAAAAGTGATTAAATATCCATTTTGGAGGATCCAACATCAACATTACATCATGGCAAAACCCCTTTAAGGAATCTGTAGGGCTCCATACCTTACACAGGCAACTCCTTTCCTAACTAAGAAAGCAAAAATAAAAAAACCTGAGAAGATAGTGTGTGGATATTGCACACTGAGCAACCTAACTCTGGAGAATAATCATCTCAACAGTGATCAGTCAGAGCGCGTCATAGTGTCCTGAATTTTAAGATAGTGAAAAGCGGTACAATAATTTTTGACAATTTCAAAAATTATGAATATTTCAGAGACTTTATAGAGATGGCAACTTATTCCACAACACTTTAAGAATAATTTCTGCTTCATTCACCTCTATGTCTGCCTAGTCCAATGGCAACGTCTTTACCATCCAATGACCCCTGTTTTGTTCTGGTTTTCCAATACAGCTGTAAAGGACTACAGATGTTCTGTGACACTCACAGTGCTTTGTATCCCATACATGCGTTATATAAGTAAAATCTATAGACTATGGGGCAGATTTATCAATAGTGTCTAACTCTTAGACAGCGTAAACTTGGACTAGACAGTCTTACAATGCACCACATGTATCATAGTGTTGATAAATCTTATGTAAGTTCGCACCGTCTAGTCTAACGTAACCCCATTTTTCGGTTGGCTTATTTTATGCCACTAATTGGGCTAAAATGTCAGCGTATTTTTTGAAAGAGAAGATCTCTCCTTAGGGAGAGCACCTATATAGGCGTGGGGAGATATCAAATTGCCCTTTTGTGCACTCCACGAAGCATCTGCCTATCACAATGCCTTATGGGAAAGTAGCTTGAGAAGCTCTGCGCCCTCTGTTGTATATAACAAATCCTCATATTGCTTGACCACTGCGTCTTTGAAAGCAAGAAGCATTATGTAGCCAAGCCAGCATCACCCATCTGCATACAGCTATTTCGGCGTGTTTGCCCCTCATCAGTACAGAGCAGAGCGATGCTCGCTTGACAATGAGTGGCCCAGAAAGGGAAGATCTCTCCTTAGTGAGAGCGCATATATAGGCGTGGGGAGATTCAAAATTGCCTTTTTGCACTCCACGAAGCATCTGCCTATCACAAGGCATTATGGGAAAGGAGCTGAGAAGCTCAAGCGCCATCTGTTGGATTTAAGCCAAGCCATTTTCAATTGAGTCACATCCCTTTTACCCACTCTTTTTGTCAGACAAGACGCAGCAGGGTCTAGAAATTGTCAAAAACAGATCGTAAATGTGGTGTAAAAAAGGATGGACGCCGTTATTTTTATATAATGCCGTATTTCTGACGCAAACGCAACTTTGTTAATAAACGTGCCCAAGAGACCCTTTCATTCACCAATGAGTAGCTCAATTGAATAGATAGCTCCCTTTTACAAGTAATACAGTTCAGGTTCACCATAATTGGTGACAGCACATCAATGAAGAAGGTACTTTATGGACTGGTACCATTGTAAGCTAGTGGGGCTATAGCTGGCCATATATTAGGAATTTTTTTAAAGACCTTTTATGGTTGGTCTGTGAAGTTTGTCATCTTAAATGACAATGCCGTCAGTAAAAACTGTACTTGCCAATCACCTCGTTAGTATTCCTCTATGTTTTTAGCCCCACTTCTGGAAACCTCTACATCCCCATCCAAAAATGCTCATACTACGCCCAGGAACTCCAATAGTTCGCCCCCAGAAAACACCCATTTTTGGATTTGTTTCCAAAGCCCCTTAACGAATTTCTGCCACAGCAGCCAGAAAACGTCCTGAACAGGGGATCCGCAGGGCCAGCGCACCGCAGCAGAGATGGTATATTCACCCGCAGGGGGGTAGCCGAAGTGCAGTCTGGGTAAGTGCTGGACACTGAAAGGTTGATAAACGATGCACCAGTTGCAGGTGTAGCTGGTGTGAACGTAAGCCCAGTCCAGTAGGTAGCAGGTATAGGCCAGCAGGTGCAGATGTACAGCAAGGTAGGCAGGCTGTTGCAGCGGCAGATGTCCGAACAGGGACCGATAGAGCGTATAACCTATGATAGAACAACACAATGCAGCAGCCAGGGGTCAAGACTCTTGTGCTAAAGACACCAACGAACTGACAGAGTGAAGTAGGAGGTTTCCTTATGTAAGCCAAGGTTACCAGGTCACTGGGGCGGGCCACGTGTACCAGACTCCTGAAATGTGGTGCAGTGACGCGCCGCTTGCCCCCTAGAGGGAGCACGTGTGCGCACAGGATGCCATGAGCTGGAGGAAGCACAGGTGGAGGCACAGAGTGGATAGTGAGCCAGACATGGTGTGTATTCAAAGAGCAGGGACACCAGGATATGTCGCCAGCAGCGGCCGGGACACAGGAGACACGGGCACACAGTCGGGGCCAAAGCAGGGGCCCCGCGTGAAAAACCCTGACAGCCCCGCCCTTTGCAAAAATTTAATTTAGGGTAGTTTGTAAAAAACAAAAATAAAAATTGGGTGTCCCATGATCCCTGCCTGGGTCATGGCCCGCTCTAGAAGTGCAGATCCCGTTTAGCATCAGTGGGGTTTTTTTTAAAAAAAAAACCCTAAACCTTTGATCCAAAACAACCAAATCAGGGTTTTTTTACAGATACCCGTTTCCCCAAAAAAGGCAAATGTCCCTTTTATTAAAATTTTTCTCCAAAAAACGAGCTAAAGGGCTTATTTTTAGGGGTGTTTTTTTTTTTCCCTGAACAAAAATTCCCCATTTAAATTTTTGAAAAAAACATCAACATTAAATTTTTACCCCTGTAGTGATTTCATCACAAACTCACATAAACAGCCCAAAATCTAAAAGCCCTCAAAAATGAAATAAGTCCCTTTTTTTCGGGGGGGTTTTTTTTTTTTCAGGGAAACGGGAAACTTCATTAGCTGCATTTACATGCCCCCCAGTCATCTATTAAAGTTTTAGGGGCCCCCTTTCAGCTAATCAAATGGGGCCCCCACCCCAAAATTAAAAAAATAATTCCCCATTTTTTAACAAAAATCAGTGGGCCCCCTTTTTGATTATGCCCCTGACGGAGTACTGCCCCCATTGGCCCCCCCCTTGGGTTTGGCCCCCATTCACGTGGGTTTCCCTTTTTTTTTGGTCATTCTAAGTACGTCCGTATTGGCCTTCCAAAACCTCTCCTGTAAAAACCAATTTAGGCCCCAAGTTCACAAAAGGGTAATTTTCGGGGCCCACGGGTTTTTTTTGGGAGTCCCCTGATTCGCCCCAAGTAATTGACGTCACTTAACTCCCCGGGCCCAAAAAAATTCGATGTAAATTTTACCCCGGGGGGAGGGGGGTGTAATCTATAGTTGTCTTTGAAGCTGTGGAAAAACTGTAATTTCGGCACGAAATGTGTGCCGAAATTTCATTGTGTGAACATACCCGGCCCTTATGCCACCTCGGACCCAAAACAAAAGTACAAGAAAGGTGTTTTCAGAAACCTAAAAAAGGAGGAATTTTTTTTTACTACAAGTTTTTTAGATTTTTTGAAAAAACCCCAAATGTAAATCCCTCTTTTTGGGTTTTGATGTCCCCCATCTGCACGGGTAGGGTTATCTGTTTTTATTTTATTTTCTGATTTTTATGCAGTTTTTAAAAAAAAAAAATAATATTGCACACAGGTGACCGACTGGCGGATCTCTGCTAATCCACCTGCAAACAATCAAAATGGGATTAAAATGTGGTCTCGGTCAGCCAAGGCTGAAACACACGTTTCAGGAGAACCTGATACCAGCTAGATATTCTATTCCTTCGGGGCCACAAAAAAACAGGGGGTCAAAATATTTCATATACATGGGGCCCATGGTGGGCGGAATCTGAAAAGCTTCCATGACGTTGACGGAGCTTTGGTTCCACGGTGGATTTTTGTAGAACATCTGAGCACGCACAAGTGACAAAATCTGGCATGTCCACAAGCTCTCATGTTTCTTCTCATACCCTCTATGAAGTAAAGCGGGCTTCAGCCACGTTGAGGGAGGAAAAGGCTCGTGGGAGTCAGATGCACAGCCGGACACAGCTGCTGTAAGGAATGTAGATGAGGCTTGTGAGCGAACAACGGACCGCTGACCTTTCACTAGTGTCCATGTCACACTTGGTGTGATATTTTTTAGTTGTGTAGGCATCTTGAATACTTAGGCCATAGACAGCATGGTCAAGCATACGTATGGAAAGCTGTCCTCAAAGAACCTTTGAGTCAATGTATCTTAAACCGATGAGAATGGGTAATGTTCCTTGGTACATTCCTATTACGGTATTCTGGGGCGCATTTTGCTGCGAATCGTGCCGTGTACTGCGCTCAATATGCGGGGAAATGCGCCCCATAATTACAGCAATCCATAGCTCTAATAGTGAACTATTGATTACGCCTCCTCTCCCCGCTCATACAATACGATCGTATTGTACGCGCGGGGAGATAAGTGACATGTCAATTACTTGCGGCGATTACGCGGCGCGAGTAATGACTGTCAGCGCGACTCCCAAATCAACCGGCGTATTGCGGCGCGTACTGTACGCAGCACAATTACGCCTTGTGAATATGTCCCTTATTTCTCAACTTCCACCAGTATAATAATAAAGTGATTTCTGATAATTATCAAGCTATAGAAAATGAAATTATTTAAATTGAATAAAAAAAGTTATCATATAAAAATAATATAAAATATATAATATCCCAAAAATATCTCCTATAAAAGGTATTTACAATTAATAGATTCTAAAACTAATTTTACGTTAAATAACCCACCCATGTTTTTCAGATTTTTAAATGTTTACTACATTAAATCTGAAATTTACTCTTGCTGCTCTCAACCTTTTTTCTACATACAGTAAGAGCCGGCACAGCACAGGTATTGCTGGGACCTGTGGTTCAACAAGCAGGATCAGTCCCATAGTTTCTATTCACTGACATGCTATTCCAATGACTTCTGTTTTATTTCCAGCCTCTCTATAGCCTTTATACATGTTTGGCACATTACTTATGCACCTAAATTACATAATGCGCCAAACACACAGACGAGGCGCAATGAATTTTAGACTCCATTTAGAATCGCACAAAAATCACTTTCATACATTCAGGGGCATTATACACTGAAAAAAAGATGAGATGAACTTCGACGCATTTGATTCATACAAATGCGTTTATTTGCATCAACCATATCTTTCCCAATGGCAGATATTAGAGGAATAGGTTTTAATATGCCTGATCTTTTATCATAAGAGAAGATAAACTGCTTGACCAGTTAACAGCTTATGTTTATGGGCAAATTTAAAACTAGAATTCAAAAATATCAAATTATTCTTTTAAGAACTAGCATGGCTGTTTCAGAGGAGAGCAAGATAAATGTCATATCTTCCAGCTGTCAGGGCCTCACATGATGCAGTTTGGCATTTGTCTTGGCCCAGAGATGCTGTCGATGAGCTGGGTGATGCGGTTCTCTTTTCTTGGGAAATCTTCTTTACGGCTGCTCGAACCAGTGACCTTTCCCTTGGGAATCAGCCTAATAACACAGTGAGCTATTAGGGAATGTGAGAACAATTTGTAATTTGTACTAACAAGAAGAAAAAGATTGTCCGACCACCAGGAGCAAAACAGTAACAATGCAGTTACATCTGCAGAACTAAGCAGATGCTAAATAGTGGCAAGATCAAAGTTATGTATGAGAGCCATGATGATTGTCTATAAAATGATGGCAGGCTCACATTCAAAGCTGTAGTGGATGGTGAGATATGAAGCCTGAAAGTCAAAAGTTCAAAACATTGTTACCTTTTGCTTGTCGGTGTAAAATATATTTATTGGATACAACTTTAGAACTAAATTTTTTTTAAAAAAATTGTAAACATGCAAAACTCTGCAGTAAATGGGAAAAACAGTTTTTAACAAAAATGTCCTGAATACCACTTGTGGAGTCTCTGAATTTGTTCCGAGAAATAGTATTGCCTCCATCAGATCCTGCATACATGACCTCACATCTGATCTCATTATTTCCAGGCTAGAGAACGGCCTCTCTACACTAACTTGGGTTAGGGGCAAAGCGGTGACCACAGGGGCAACATCTCTAACAATGTCAGGGTATAAAGGAGTTGTCTCAGCCACAGTCAGGTCTGATGAATGGTTGATCTTCTACTTCTTTGAAAGCAGGTGAAACATTTTGCTGAAATCTGTTTGCCTGGAGCGGAATCTCTTCCCCTGGTGCATCGCTTTGCCTGCTCCATGTCATCAATTACACTCCTCATGTGATGAGGCTGAAGATATGGGAGCAGTAGCACTGGCCGGAACCCAATTCCTCTTGCTCTTTGCACTGCATCGAACTAACTGGACCAACTTATTATATATTTTGGGAGCCGGAGTTGGTCCATTTTATGACGATTCCGACTCTGACTCCTGCAAAAACCAACTCCAACTCCACAGCTCTGCTTATAGGGGGCAGGATAATGACAATGACACTTGGGGAACAGGATAATGTTCATAATTTGCTTGAAGCAGGAGGATATGTACTCAGCTTTAGTATAAGACTAATCAAGAGTCTGTGTATAGAATAGTGCCCCAATGACTCTTACTTATTTATCAGGCCCCAGTACAGAGCGGTTATCTATTCTCCATTATTAGGGTCCCTGTACATGGGATGGAAATGGGGCAGATTCCCGCAATGGAAAATGCAAAGTGTTTCAGCCTGGAAGTCTGCGGGGACATCTTGGTGCCGATTTCTTGCTGCTGATTTCGTTGCAGATGATGAGTTTGATAATAGATTTGAACCTGCACTTACATATAGACTGGATGTAATAGGTGATTATTTGTGCATCACATCCTATTCCTCCCCTTTCACATTCTGTTGCCTAATTTAACACTTGAGTGTGGGGGCCTGATTTCTGCAGGCTAATTGTAGGGTTCGTGCACCCAATTCGGTCCTACTTTTTTAATAATTTTATTTTTAACCAGTTGATTATGGGGGTTTTACTCTCTACACAACACAATCCTTTTCCTTCTCTCCCCCCTAGTGGGCCAAGGGACACAGTGCAGGTTGCAGACTGGGCTGGGTTCGGGCTAGGTTTGTACACCGGCCCATTTCTATTGCTGGGGTGCTTCTTTAAAGGGGTTTTGCCACGATGTAATGTTGACTTGGGATCCTCCAAAATGGGTATTTAATCACTTTTCTAAATATATGTGATTACAAAAATTGCAGCCTGGGAGAGCTACAGGCTGCCTTACCTGCCCTTAATTACTTAAAAGCTTGCATTAGATACGACCAGGCAGGGTGACAAGAGCTGCTGGCCAGGCAGAGCACACTTCTTGTCTGATGAGAGGGAGCTGAAGAAGCTTTCAAGGCACCGGGTAGAAATATGTTGTCTTCTGTATACAGAAACCACTAGTTGTAGTATGATTATCTGAGTAGATCCCTTCTTTATCTGATGACAGGGAACATGAAGAAGCTTTCAAGCTGCTGTGGAGAAAAGGTGTTGTCTTTTGTATACAGAATCCACTAGTTGTAGTTTGATTATTTGAGTGAACATTTCACACGATCCCTTATGCATGGCTCTGTGATCTGGCTGTCTGTCTCTCTCTCTCTCTTAGCTCAGTGTGGCTTGTTTACATTAGCTTTTTAGCAAAACCCCTTTAATCAAGACTCTGACTATACGGATATGTGCAATGCACAACCATACGACAGCATTGCTGGCTTCATTTTGATGTTACTGTTATGCTCTGACTATCCCCAGTTACTTATATACTGATCAGAATCAGCATTTCCTAGCTTCTTAGTAAATCCTGTGCCTTGCGACTGTACAATATTTACACATTTCTGAAATTGCGGCTATTTTCTCAGGTATTTATTCTGTGTATTTTTAATTGGTAGTGCTCTGTGCATTAGTTCGGGTGGTTTCATGAATATCTGTATTGTGCCCTGTTCGGGTGGTTTATCCCTTACGTCCATATCGGCTGCTTTTATTATTCAGTTTTAACCTTGTTATAAAATTGCAGATTTTATCATGATGCTTCTGTGGTGTCCGCCTTCGTGTTTTTAGGTAAGTGCACTTGCATTTTTTGATGCTGTGCTCTGTTGGTTTCAGGCCCAGGTTTTTTTTGTTGATGTGAAAACTATTTCTAGGTGCAGCTCGGCTATGACACAGTGTACTTTGTTTCGAAGAGTCCCTGTATATCTCTATAAGGTACTTGCAGTAAGGACAGTTAATAGGGACAGAATTGCTGCAAAATTAATTTCAGACTCCATTTGCTGTTAAAGCTACAGTAATCTTAAAACCTGGGCAATCCCTTTAATGCAGAGCAAACATTAATCCAAACCCCAAATTCAGATCTCAGACCACATCCAAAACTACATGAAAACGACTTAAAAGGCATTTTCCATACACTCTGCTGCAAACTACCACTGTCATGTCACCAGTCATGCTTCAGACAGATTGATAGATAGAAGATAGATTAATATATATATATATATATATATATTAAAATATATATAATATTATATACACACACACAACACACAAAAACCCCACACACCCCACAACACATTTGAGATAGATATGAGATTATTACATAAATAAATATGAGATAGTTATGGGATTGATAGATAGAAATAGAAAGATAGATATGAGATAGATAGATATAAGATAGATAGATAGATAGATAGAAGAAAGATAGATAGGAGATAGATAGATAGATAGATAGATAGATAGATAGATATGAGATAGATACGAGATAGATAGATAGATAGATATAGATAGATAGATAGATAGATAGATAGGAGATAGATAGATAAAAAGATAAGAGATAGATAGATAGATAGATAGATAGATATGAGAGATAGATAGATAGATAGATAATAGAAAGATATGAGATAGATAGATATGAGATCGAGAGTAATAGATATAGATAGATAGATGATAGATAGATTAGAGATGGGCAGAGATAATTGAGATAGATAGATAGATAGATAGAAAGATATAGATAATAGAAAGATATAATAATAATAGAAAGATTGAGGAAAATAAAAGTATAGATAGTAGAAGAATGATAGATAGATGAAAGATGATAGATAATAGATAATAATATGAGATAGATAGATATGAGAAAAAAAATAGATAGAATAGATAAAAGATGGGTAATACGTCAAAATAGAAAAACTGGGGGCAGAGCGCTCAAGGTATAGTGAGTCAGCACTTTGGGGGCTGGATCAGTGTTGGTTAATTTTTTTAAAAATTTAATAAAACACTACAAAAAAAAAAATTAAAACCCACCTTTCGTAGCCGCCACCGGCACTTCCGGGGACATTTAAGTGTCGCAAATAGA
Organism: Phyllomedusa bahiana; assembly: GCA_025379985.1. Classification (NCBI taxonomy): domain Eukaryota; kingdom Metazoa; phylum Chordata; class Amphibia; order Anura; family Hylidae; genus Phyllomedusa; species Phyllomedusa bahiana. Next base: position 32,604 of record JAODAL010019247.1, read on the forward strand.
ATACACAAGACACATAAAATCCCGTCCAGTGACGGGGCCATCCGTGCAGGAAATCTGGGGGAATACCCCGTCAGTCCACCACACGAGGGTCCACTGGAACCAGGGTCCCATTTTGGGGACGGTTTTAGTGTCAATTTTGGAAAAGGCAAGGTGTTTAACCTTTGATTACTTAAAACATATGACAAATTTTTAAAAGTTCAAAAAATATATTTAATAGAAAAAAATTATTTTTTCGAGGAAAACCCCCCTAGGGTGGGTAGTATTAAAATTAGTTGATATTTCCATTTTTCTGGAACATTTGTAAATAGGTGCGTTAAAAAAATGCCAATATTATGCATCATTAAACGTAAACCCCGTAAATTTTTTAAAAGAGATTTTGAGGGATAAAAGGGGAAAGATCGATCGCAAGTGTGAAAAACGAGTTCCCCAGGGGATACCGTTCCCAACTGAGGTTTCAGACAAAATCCCCCCCATAACAAAAAAAACACAACGTAGGCGGCTGTCTGATAGAGGGTGGTGAAGCATTGTAAAATATAAAGGGGGGGGAGGGTTACGTGTAATGTCTAGAGCAAGGTTAGAGCTGCCCATAGGGATGGCTGATATAGATACTTTTGTACAGAAAAAAAAGTTTGTATTCAGAAGAAAGAATGTTGAGCAAAACACATATCTGTGTGGCAGAGGGCACCGATGCGTGAGAGTCCCACATATAAAAAATATATCTGCCAAAAAGGTAGTGATCTCAGGGATAAAGGTATTAGGGCAGTATCACTTAGATGACTGGTACAGTCCGCATTGTAAAAACATTAATTTTCCGCATAAGTCAGAAATTTTATTTGCATCTATTGTTCCAAATTGTTTAAACTAAAGATGAAGGCTTTATAAGAAAACGTGAAGAACCCAAAATGATTTAAAGAATTGACATGGAAACATATTGGATCATGGAAACGGATACTGTGTAGTATAAAATAGTGCTGGGGCCAAAAAAAAAAAAACAAAAAAAAACGGTTGCATCCAAAAGACATTTGCTTTAGTGTTTTTGGCTCTGCTGTATACATAAGGTTTATGTGAACGTAGACCCTATACATTTTTATCACAGTTAGGGATGTTTTGCGGTCATTCAACCACTTCATTTAAACCCTGAGTGGATGGTTTTTTTTCTAAACCAATATAGTTCTCTTTTTTGTAACAACTGGGAATTTTTTTGGGACTATCAAAGGAAAACCCTTCAAAGGGAGGATTTTCAATTGGAAAAATCCTGATGGGTGTCTCCGTGAATTTTTTGGCCCCCTTGTCTGAGGTCACCTTTTTTTATGCTTTGTCTATGTCCATTCAGTCGGACTCTTGGGGACAATTGTATTCCCCATATTGTATGTTTCACGTGCACGTATAACATAAAAAACAAACCTGGAATTAAAATGACAAGTTGTGTCGATTTTGAGTGTTTCCGAGTGACCAAACTGATGACTCAGTGGACAATGCTTTTACAACAAGACAAACCCGGAATAAAAGAAAAAAAAAATTCCTGAGACCAGCAGGAGTTTTTTTTTTGGGACGGCTTTTTTGGTTCTTTTTGAGAAACCTCTTGGGCCAGGTTTCCCTTTAGGTTGGAGCCGTTTGAAAAACCAAGCCTGGTCTTCGGATCACCTTTTCCCAGGTAGGGGCCCGTTTATCAATCCCCAAAGTTCCCGGTTTTTTAAAGACAAACAAAGAGGGCAAAATTGCTATTTTACAAAACCCTGCTTTAACATAATTCACGATTGTGGCCTTCTCTGTTTTTTTTTTTATTTAACTAGACAGTAATAATATAATAGATAGATAATAAAAGAGATAGATAAAAAGTAATAATAATATAATAGATAATATGAATAATAAAAATTTGAGATAGATAGATAGATATAGAATAATAATAGATAAAGAAAAGATATGAATAATAGATAGAGAAGATAGAATGAAAAAAAGAAAATAGAAGATAGATTAGATAAAAAGTAGAAGAAGATAATAAATAGAAAAATAATAGAAAATAGATGATAGTTAGATATAAAGATAAAGATAATAGATGATAATAATATGGATAGATAGATGGAGATACATAATATGAATAATAATATGGATAAAAGAAGATAGTAGATAGATAGATAGAATGATGTGATAGATAGATAAAAATGAGAAGATAAAATGATATGGAGAGATAGATAAAGATAGAAAATAGATGGGAAAGAAGATAGATTGGATAGTAGAAAGGAATAGATGGGAGATAGATAATGATAATAGGGTTGATAGATGGAGATAGATAGATAGATAATAGATAATAGGAAAAGATAGATATGGGATAGATATGAGATTATGAGAGAGAGATAAGTGCTTGAAGAAGGCCCATGGAAGAAGGGGCCCCCCATTCCATGTTCTGGAATGGGGCTTGCGTGGTCGGACGGGGTGTTTAGGCCCCCGGGTGGAGTTGATTCTAGGTGCCCACCTTGGATTTTATTTGGGGGCCCACCCTTCACTACGTAAAAAATGAAATGCCCCCTATACTCTTCCTCTTGCTTTTTCTGCCTTTCTGAGATTATATGCAGTTAGAGCGCAACTCCAGCTCTGCCATGCTCAGGGTCCACCGGGGTTTCCTCTACTCCCCTGGGGGCCAGTCCGAGCCTGGGCTTGCATGGTTACATGTTATGCTAGTCGTGCTCTAAATAACAGGGATGGGGAGTGTAGCCTTGTTTTGGTACATAGCCCTCCTCACTTAATGTAAATGCAAAACTGAGCAGGACTATAGTCTCTGTACGCTGAGGACCATTCCCCTCTATCTAGTACCATGGTCTTATTCTCATGTTGTAGTTAATTGTATTTTACCTGATTTAGGCAGATCTTATTTGCCAGGATACTTTGTTAAATACAACACACTACAAAATTTGAATCAACAGATTTTTCCGGGGGAAGTTGTATCACTTTGATAGCAAGTTGGGGAAGTAAACCTAAAAGGCAAAGCAGAATGTGGACCATTGGAGAAGAAAACCAACTCAGAAATTTTGGGAAAGGAAGAAACTGGACGTCTGCCTTCTCATAGGAGAAAACATGCACGCCCGTCTGTTGTGGCTTCTGACTATGCTGGGATTATTGCATTAGTTATGTGACTACCCGCTGCACTTAGGAAATCATTGAAAGGGCGGGAACCCTTTAGTTTCAGGGAACATTGTTTTCCTAAAGGGTTGTATGTTTTTTTTTTTAAAACCCCTTGTAGTGGGGTGGGGCAGGGGGGAAAAAATTGGGGGAAAAAAAAAAGGGCCCTTTCTTTTCAACGGACTTCGATATGTGCCTGATGTTCCCAGTTTATCACTTTGAGTTCACATGACCCTGAGGCTTTCACACACGTCCCCAGCTCTTCCTGTTTAAATGATTTTGTTACCCCCTAGGCCTGGGATTGGGTTTAGGGGCCCCATGCTGATTGTGATGCATCACAGGCCCCCGTGATTTAAAACCAATCCTGGAATTTACTGGTTGGAAAGGGGGGAGTCATGTAAAAGGGTTTTCCCCACACAAGAATTTCCCGCTTTTTTTTATTTAAAAGAAAACCCGTCACAAGGGAAAGCCTCCCTTGCTGAGGGTAGAACAAGTATTTTCAGACCTGCTGTTCCCACTCTGTGTCCCCTTTTTCCTTGGGAAGAAGCTGAGTCCCTTTTAAAAGTCCCCCCTTTTTTTCAACCTGGCCAATCGGGGGGGCTAGCTGCGCCCACCCCCATCTGACAAAAATTTTTTACTTTTGGGAAAAGGTTTAAACAAACGAATAAAATGTCAGTGGGCGGGGGGGAAAACTTTGGGGGCGGGGGTAACCCTTTCTCTTTTAAAAAGATTTGAGGGGTTTCAAAGCTCTAAAACTGTTGCTTTTTAAGAATAAGGGGTTCAGCGCTGGGAACGCATTTTGTTTACGGCTTGGTTTTGCCCTTTAGCAAGGGGGGGGATAACCTAGTGACAGGTTCTCTTTAAAAATCTTGCAAAAAAAAAAGTCACTTTGGGAATATGTGTTTTCCCTTAAAACCCCCCTTTTTGGGGTTTCCTTAACACCCCCTTTTTCCTAATTCCCCCCTTGTTTTTTGGGCTGCCCTTTAGCTCCTCAGGTCGCCCATAGCTAAAGAAACCGTTTTAACTCCCCCCATAGGCTAACAGGTTGGGGGGGGCAATTTTTACAAATCTGTTCGATCTACCCCAATTTGGCTACAATTGTTGAAACTCTCCTGATAGGCTGCCCAGCAATGGGCCTATAGCTACAGATCTTTCGATCTCCCTGAAAAGGGGCCAGCACTCGTCGCATAGCTACAGAATTTTTCATCTCCCTAAGGCACAGATTTATGATCTTCCCTGATAGGCTCCAGCATGGGCGTATAGCTCAGACTGTCGATCTCTCCTGATAGGCTGCCCGTGCGGGTCGTATAGTACAGATCTGTTCTCTTCCCTGATGGTAAGATCTTTGACTTCCTGATAGGGTGCCAGCACTGGTGCTAAGCTACAGATTGTTTTGATCTCTCCTGATGCTCCAGCACCGCCTATAGTTACAGAAACTGTTCGATCCTTTCCCGATAGGCACAGATCTGTATGATCCTTCTGATAGGCTGCCCGCATGGTCGCTATAGTACGACTTTCGTTCCCCTGATTCTGCCATGGGGGGCCCCTTATAGCTACAGACCTTTTTATCTCTTCTTTTGGTGCCAGCTTTGGTTCATAGCTACAGATCTGTTCGATCTCTCCTGATAGGCTGCCAGCACTGGTCGCTATAGCTACAGATCTGTTTGATCTCTCCTGATAGGCTACAGATCTGTATGATCTCTCCTGATAGGCTGCCAGCACTGGTCGCTATAGCTACAGATCTGTTCGATCTCTCCTGATAGGCTGCCAGTGCGGGTCGCTATAGCTACAGACCTGTTCGATCTCTCCTGATAGGTTGCCAGTGCTGGTCGCTATAGCTACAGACCTGGTGTCCTCAGCAGTTCATCACTGCAGGCCAGTAGCAGCCAGTAAACCCGCCTCTGAATTGAAAACAAGACTGAGGTAAGATGAATTGATGTAGTGAGACAACCCCTTTAAATCTGACAGCCCCTTTGATTAATAGATATGTTTGCGTTCACTTTCAGGGCCACATACAGTCGAAGTATCTGACCCGCTCCTCCCTGCCTATTTGTAGTTCCTATCTTGCACCATATCAGTGTCAAGTTGATAATTTAAGGAAAAAACATCAAAATCTGTTTTATCATTACATTCTTATTAAGCACATCAGATAGTTTGTTTAAACTGCTTTTACAGCTATACATCCTTATCGAAGTATCAGATATCTCTCACACAGCTTTACTTGGAACGGATGTACAGTACTATCTGCTTCAGCGAGAAGTTATATCAAGAAACCAAAGAAATTCCTCTCTCGGAATGTCTCTTATCAACTAATGCCTAGCAACCTTATGTAGATACAGGAGACTATGAGGTTTCAGGCCCCCGTTATAAATGTAATCAGGGCCACAAGTAGCACTAGTACTCAGATGGCAGCCTTGGGTCCCACAGTCATATTGTTAGATCTCACTCCTAAATGCAGGTGCCGAACCGACAATAATACCCATTGAGCCTGGAAAGTCTAGGCAACAAGAACAAGGAGACAAATTAAACACCATGGCCCATTAGGAATTTTTTGTTTCTATTGCACAAAAAGTAACCCCCCCCCCCCCCTCTGCTCCCCACTGTGACAAAGAATAAAATTATACATGCATACATCGCCGTTGTTGTGGCCTGCTATTAATCCATCATCATCAAGTCACAGGAAACGGTTAACAGTAGGTATCTGTCAGAGGCACATCACCTTGATGGCGAATGGTAGGAGAAATAATCTTTTTAATGACTGTCGCTTAATACAACATAAAAGCTTCCAAGATTCCCCGTAATGGAAATTCTTGTTTTCGGTTAATCAGCTGGAAAAATAAAATACTCTCAGATCTGTAGAAGAAGGGAGACAGAGGTGGGTGGAGGAGGCGACCCAGGAAACTTAGGGCAACATGTCAGAAAGCGGAGCTTGCTCGTAATTACACACTGCATTATAGAAGCACGGATTTAAGATGAGGCCCGGCGCTAAGGAAGGTTCCACTCAAACGCTGAGTTTTTTTTTATCATCTTTCCCAAGACACTTATAACCATTTTGGTTGAAAGCTGTCAGATAGATAAAAACCCTGCCTGATTGATTTTTGGACAACACTGGGAGAGAAGAAAGAAAATAAGGTTATTAAACAGGCGGAGGATGACGGCCGGGGAGAAGCGCTAAGACTTTGCTGAAACAAAGCAGTTGTGACACTGTCAGGTGCAGCAGGTGTGTATTGAAAACATTAAACTCTGTTGGTTCCTTTTATATCCATTGATTACATCTAGAAACTGTCTATATACTATTTGCATAAACCATTCTCTATTTCCCTTGACCAGTTAATTCAGATACTATACGCTTGGAATGCATAGCTTTTGCAAGAAAACTACCTTCAGAATGTACTTGTTCTGAAAGACGCTGCGGACATTAAAAATGGACTCTTTATGGCTTACTAAGAATCCAGCTTAAAGGGGTTGTCTCGCTACAAAGAATAGCTTTCAAATTGTAGGGAACACAAAATAAAGACATTTTCCAAATATATTGCTTTGTTCCTCTGTTTTCTAAGGAGATACAAGTAATTTATGACCTCCCTGGCTATTTCAGTTCCCTCAGTAACCGACCTGTAAGCAATTTCCCCTGCTGTTTGTTCAATGAGAAAAACAGTGAGTGAGGTCATCACAGGTTGTGGCATGTCCTGTGCTGCTCAGCAGTAAAAAGCTTTATTTTTGTAAAATAAAAAAAGAACTGTAAATTAGGTTTTGTTTTGGGGATCAAATAAGAAGTCTGTTAGTAGTTTGAAAGCTAATCTGATCTAATTAGCACTGAAAGCCCCAGCAGGGAGCTGTACAAGCATGGAGCTGTATGCAAATGAGTCAGTCTGAACCAGGAAGTGACAGAGTATTTCATTCATGCATTCTCTGAAACTCTGAAGGGAGACAACTCCTTTAAGCAACACAGACAAAATGGACGCAGAGTACACTTGTTTCAACATCTAATATCTGCTGAAGTAAACAACTCCATTTGAGGAAATGCGTTTTGCTGAGACTGTGCAACGCATGCAGAAAATGAAGGACTGATGATCACCACATATGAATATGTATTTAATTTCCTTATAAACTTGCCTCCCCAAAAGCCAAATAACCAATGATCATACAACACAATGTATACGTATCACACACTATAAAAGTTTCTACTTCCTGATAATAAATCAGAGCTGCTCTCCAGACAAATTTGTGTGGATGGTACTTCCTGGGGCTCCAGCTGTTTACAGCAAATATGTATTAATTTGGAGGAGATAGCAATTGGCAAGAGTACAGATACAAATAGGGTTAACTGTACTTCACATTACTATGAAAGGGGCAGAAGGCAGATCTGCTTCCACAACGCCACCATGATGGCACGTCTGAAGGGATTTAAAGGGGTTGTCTCGCTACAAAGATTAGCTTTCAACATGTAGGGAACACTAAATGAAGACGTTTTCCAAATATAATGCTTTGTTCATTTTTTTAAGGAGCTACAAGAGATTTTATCACCTTCTGGGCTCTCTCTGGTTCCCCGAGTGACCGACCTGTGTACTTCTCTCCCCCCCCTGCGGTTTGTTCGATCTGATAACAGGGAGTGATCTCATCACACAAATCGTAGCAGCACAGAACTCTGGACAGTGAGATCTTGTTTGTTATCTGATCTTTCAGACAAAAGACAGTAATTACTGCTGTTTACTTTAAGTCAGAAGCTTCCCTAGTCCTGACAGCATGAGATTTATCTAATTAGCAGAAGTCTGAATACACAGAGCTCATATGGTAATTACAGACAGCTTGACCAGGAAGTGACAGAGCATAGCAGCATTATTTCATTCATGCATCCTATGAAACTTTGAGATGAGACAACCCCTTTAAGTGTTCAGCTTTCTCTTTTATAAGTCGAGTGTGGTGCAGATTGCTAAATGTGGTAACTTCTAACGCCTTGAAATTATTTTTAAAGGAAACCTGTCAGGTGGTTTATGCTTCCCAGTCTGATGTAATAGAGGCAGAAAAGCTGAGCTCTGTGATATATAGGGTTATATGATAGAGGAGAGGAGCGGAACTCTGTGATATATAGGGGTTATTTAAAGAGGGGAGAGAAACTAAGCCTCTGTGATATAAAAGGGTTATAATGATAGAGGAGAGGAGCGGAACTCTGCGATATATGGGTTATTGATAGGGGGAGAGAAACTGAGCTCTGTGATATATAGGGTTATTGATAGAGGAGAGAAGCTGAACTCTGTGTTTATAATAGGTTATATGATAGAGGGAGAGAAGCTGAGCTTGTGATATTTAGGGTTATTGATAGAGGGGAGGACTAAACTCTGTGATATAAGGTTTATATGATAGGGGAGAGAAGCTGGCTCGTAATTTTATAGGGTTTTTGTAGGGGGAGAGGGTAAGCTCTGAAAACGTTATTAAGTGGTTAATCAAGGACGGAAGAAAAACCTGGACCTTTAAGGTTATATTGGAAGGGGAAAGGAAAAGGAGGAGTTTTCTGTGATATTAAGGGTTATTGTAGGAAGGTTTAAAGAGGGGATTTTGGGGTTTATTAAATGGGGGGAGAGCGGGTTGTTTATGGGCGTGAGTTTCCCGAGTTTTGGGGGAAAGCACAAGAGAAGTCTTGGACACGGTTATGTGGGGAGCTGATACGAGGAGAGCAGGTCCTGTGAGGTTCGGAGGTTGCGTGAGGGGAGATATCTGGAGATTAAGGCAGAGATGTATGGAGGGGAGAGGTCATGGAGAGCCTTGTATGTCAGGGTTAGTAACTTGAAGTGAATTCGCTGGGCAATTGGGAGCCAGTGAAGGGATTGACAGAGGAGAGGAGCTGAGCTCTGTGAATTTTTAGGGTTATATGGGAGAGGAAACTGAGCTCGTGATATATAAATTTTATAGAGGAGAGGAGCTGAGCTCGTGATATATAGGGTTATATGATAGAGGAGAGGAAACTGAGCTCTGTGATATATAGGGTTATATGATAGAGGAGGGCTGAATCTGTGTATATAGGGTTATTAATAGAGGGGAGGAAACTGAGCTCTGTGATATATAGGGTTATATGATAGAGGAGAGGAGTTTAGCTCTGTGATATATAGGGTATATTGATAGAGGAGAGAAGCTGAGCTCTGTGATATATTTGGGTTATATGATAGAGGAGAGAAGCTGAGCTCTGTATTATAGGGTTATATGATAGAGGAGAGGGAAATGGCTCGTGATATATAGGGTTATATGATAGAGGAGGTAGCTGAGCTCTGTGGGTATATAGGGTTATATGATAGAGGAGAGGAGTTCTCTGTGGGTATATAGGATTATATGATAGAGGAGAGGAGCTGAGCTCTGTGATATTAGGGTTATATGATAGAGGAGAGGAGCTGAGCTTGTGATATATAGGTAATATGGGTGAGGAGAGAAGCTGAGCTCTGATATATAGGTTATATGATAGAGGGGGAGAAGTTTAGCTCTGTGATATATAGGATTATATGATTTGAGGAGAGGAAACTGAGCTTGTGATATATAGGGTTATATGATAGAGGAGAGGAGTGAGCTCGGTGATATATAGGGTTATTTGATAGAGGAGAGGAGTGAGCTCTGTGATATATAGGATAATATGATAGAGGAGAGAAGCTGAGCCTGTAAAATAGGGTATATGATAGAGGTTTGAGAAGCTGAGCTTGATATATAGGATTATATGATAGAGGAGAGAATTAGCTCTGTGATATATTGGGTTATATGATAAGAGAGAGGAGCTGAGCTCTGGATATATAGGGTTTATTGATAGAGGAGAGGAGTTGGCTCTGTGATTATAAGATTATATGATAGAGGAAAAGGGGGTGAGCTCTGTGATTATAGGATAATATGATAGAGGAGAGAAGCTGAGCTCTTTAAAATATAGGGTTATTTGATTTGAGGGAGAGGAGTTTAGCTCTGTGATATATAGGTTATATGATAGAGGAGAGGAGTGAGCTCTGTGATATATAGGGTATATGATAAAAGGAGAGAGCTGAGCTCTGGATATATAGGATTATATGATAGAGGAGAGGAAATTGAGCTCTGTGATATATAGGTTAATATGATAGGGGGGAGAGAAGCTGAGCTCTGTGATATATAGGGTTATATATAGAGGGAGAAAGCTGGCTCTGTGATATATAGGGTTATATGATAGAGGAGAGAAGCTGGCTCTGTGTATATAGGGTTTTTATGAAGAGGAGAGGAAGCTGAGCTCTGTAAATATTTTAGGGTTATATGATAGAGGAGAGGAGTTGAGCTCTGTGATCATATAAGTGGTTATATGGGGATTAAGAGGAGAGAAGCTGAGCTCTGTGATATATAGGGTTATATGATAGAGGAGAGGAGCTGAGCTCTGTGATATATAGGGTAATATGACAGATGAGTGAAGCTGAGCTGGTAAATGTCACCGGGTCATATAGAGGTTAAAATTCTAAAAGGACATTGTCAAATATTCTCAATAGATATACATCTTTTATCTTTCTTCTCCTGGTGAGACGATCGGAATTTTCATCTGTGACTTGGAAATCTGGGTGAAAAGCAATGTAGCCACCTTTCTAGCTCCCACATAAGTTGCCACCCAACTTTTCCAGGCTTTTACATGACAATTGATTTGAGGCTCTGTTCAGATTTGGGTCGGAGGCTATGGCAGGGTTCACATTCCTTTTTTTTCATGCCTATTTTGGTGCATAAAATACACTATTTACACATCAAAATGCATGTGAAAAATCACATCTAAAGTGTCCCATTGAAGTGTATGGGAATATGCATCAAAGGGGGTACACGCTGTTTTTGTGATGTGTACATGTATGTCAATTATTTACCTGTTTTCTGCATAAAATGGCGTCAGGTACTAGGACACCTATTAGCTCACTGGATGGGACTAATACATAACCTAAAATGTGGTAAAATGTACAAGAAGAAGTAAAGGTATGATTGACAGCCGTCTTCTCCACTCAGGCTGTGTTCTGGATGTCAGGGGGCTGGTCCAATCACGCTCTGGACTGGTTTCCTGACTTTCTATTTAAGATCCCTCCTGGCTTGAGTTCCTTGCTGGTGATAGTCTTTGTTTGAGCTGGTTGCAGTGTATACGGTTCGATACAGCAGATTTAGATTTCTGACCTAGGCCTGCCTCTTGACCCACGTTATTTTGGTTCTGAACCATTTCTGCTGACTACTCTGCATTATGTCTGTCTGTTTGATGTGAGCACTTAGGGACTGCTGCCCAGTTGTCACCGACTGCTTAGGGTCGGGTCGGCAAGTTGGCAGGGACAGCTTGGGGGATTTAGCACTAGGGCACACTGTCTGTCCCTGTGGATTCTGGGGTCCCTCACAGATAAGCAATGTTCACACGGCTTATTCAAGCCGTAATTGCGGGACAGATTTCGCCCGCAGTTACGGCTTGAATAAGGGACGGGGGCGCGGCACGGGAGCTGCCCGCCGGCCCCATGGACAAAGCATTATTTATGACGCGTACGCACCGTAAATAATTCACGTCACTTTCTCCCCCCACGGCGGATTCGCCGAGCGGGGAAGAGCGACGGAATCCACAGTCTCTATGAGAACTGTGGATTACCGTAAGGACAGGGACGGATTGGCGCCGTACTGAAGCGCAAATACGGCGCGCAATACGGCTCCAATCCGCGGCCAAATAAGCCGTGTGAACCAGGCCATAAGCACAATTCTAAACAGAAATCACGACACAGGTGTACAATAAGGTTGTTTTCTAATCAGAGCTGTAGGAAAGCTGGGTGCCCAGGCCAGAGCCATATAGGTCTAGCCTAGCATTCCCAGATATTACCCTCAGCTCATTCCGTCACAGAAAACAGTCGGTATCTGTCAGCCACACATCAAAGGAGGTCAAAATAATTCACAACTTGAGCTTAGTACAACATTAAAGCTTCTAGAGGCCACAACATGGAAAGGGGGAGGTTGGGCCACAAAGGCTGAAGGGGAAAGTTGGGTGACAGGCGCTGCCAGAACGGTCTCACCCAGCTTTCCTAAAGACTAAACTGGGAAGGAATCCAATTTATAACAACCCAATCCTTAGGGATTGTTCACACTGCATAGACTTCTGCGTCAAGATAAAGACCCACGGACTGCATGGCGGCTTTTATGGCCACGTCGTGACGCGACTAATACTCCCCATACAATCCGCGTGAAGAAGAGTGACGCAAATTCCTATTGAAATCAGTGAGACATGGATTGCATACAGAAAAATGCACAGTGGGAAGCTACCCTTATCATGATAGATATATGTGAGCACAGAAATGTGCCAGCGAGCGGCTATGCCTGACCATGGTCATCACTTTTAAACATAGTCCACTAGTTTTGGCAATGCTCAAGTTCTTGCACCAGTTTTGGCAATGCGCAAGTCCTTGCACCAGTTTTGGCAGTAAGTTCTTGCACCAGTTTTGGCAGTGCACAGGTTCTTGCACCAGTTTTGGCAGTAAGTTCTTGCACCAGTTTTAGCAGTGCGCAAGTCCTTGCACCAGTTTTGGCAGTGCACAGGTTCTTGCACCAGTTTTGGCAGTGCATAAGTCCTTGCACCAGTTTTAGCAGTGCGCAAGTTCTTGCACCAGTTTTGGCAGTGCATAAGTCCTTGCACCAGTTTTAGCAGTGCACAGGTTCTTGCACCAGTTTTGGTAGTGCATAAGTTCTTGCACCAGTTTTGGCAGTGCATAAGTCCTTGCACCAGTTTTGGCAGTGCATAAGTTCCTGCACCAGTTTTGGCAGTGCATAAGTTCTTGCACCAGTTTTGGCAATGCATAAGTTCTTGCACCAGTTTTGGCAGTGCATAAGTCCTTGCACCAGTTTGCAGTGCATAAGTCCTTGACCAGTTTTAGCAGTGCGCAAGTTCTTGCACTATTTGGCAGTGTCAACAGGTTCCCTTGCACCATTTTGGCATGTAATCTGCACCATTTTTGGAGTGCTAAACCTTGCACCGTTTTGGCATGTAATTCTTGCCCCTTTTTTGGCGTGACGTTTCTTGCACCATTTGGCATCATATGTTTTGAAACCATTTTCCCCGGGATAATCCTTTCCCAGTTTTGGCGTGATAGTTTTGCACCGTTTTGGCTAAATTTTCTTGACCAGTTTACATTGGATAAGTCCTGCACCAGTTTTGGCTGCAAAAAGTTCCTGCCCATTTTGGCGGGCAAAAGTTTTTTACCAGTTTTGGCAATGCATAAGTTCTTGCACCAGTTTTTGTAGTGTGTAAGTTCCTGCACCCACGGACAGCACAGAGAACTTCCCCCATAGTCTACAACTTTTAGGGCCACATGTATGAAAACTATCTAGGTCTAAAATTCACTTTGCAGCAACCAATCAGAGCGTCTTTCATTTATCCAGAGTACTGTATGAAATGAGAGCGGCGCACTGATTGATTGTTATGGGCAACAAAGAGAGTTTTAGACCTAGACAGTTTTCATACATGTGGCCCATAGTATCCTCCAGCCTCTGACATTCACAAATATTATCAAATACATAACTAAAATAATATAATAATATATAGTAACATAATTACAATAGATAAAAGTTATTAGATATTTTATAGCTACAATGATGGGATATCATGGTTACAGTATATGCAATGAATATATATTTATATACAATAATAAATCCATTGCTAAAAGTTATCAGAACCAAACCCCATAGAAGCCAATGTAAACTACACTGGGGACTGGGTTATATCAGGTATATAACACAAGGCTGCTCCATTCTACAGCTCCGTACAACTTAGAGGTTCGGCCCTGAGCTGGAAACTTAATGGGGTTGTCTCACTACGTTGATTGCTTTTTATGTTAAAGTTCTTGCAAAAACAAGTCACTTTGCAATATGTGTCCATTACCAGTGTCCTACCTATTCCTAGATATCCTCTCTTGTATGGGCTGCATCAGCTGCTCAGGTCGCTATAGCTACAAACCTGCTTGTTCTCTCCTGATAGGCTGCCAGCACTGGTCGCTTTAGCTACAGACCTGTTCAATCTTTCCTGATATGCTGCCAGCAATGGTCGCTATAGCTACAGACCTTGTCAATCTCTTCTGATATGCTGCCAGCGCTGGTCGCTATAGCTACAGACCTGTTCAATCTCTTGATAGGCTCCCAGCACTGGTTGCTATAGCTACGGGACCTGGCTTCTACTGCAGCCTAGTAGAAGCTAGTAAACACGCCCCTGAATTCAAAGTGAAACTAAGAAAACAGGACAGAGGTGAGATGAATCAATGTAGTGAGACAACCCCTTTAAGAGTTCATCTATGCTGGGAGCCTCCAACCTATAGGTTGTCACTAATAAGGTTAATCTGTGGATCCTGCAGCCACTCCTGTGTGGAGGGGACACCTCACACACATCACTGGGGCAGAATAAAAGGGCCAAACTGTGGGAATGATTGTAACCTTATCCTGGAACGTATCAGGATCGCACATACACAGGTATAGTAATAGCGATGGCCGGACAGTGCTGACCAGTACCGACTACCTGTGGGATGCTGCCAGCCTCATAGTACTGGGGCTCTGCTGCTAAGGAACTACAAGTCCCAGAATTCCCCAGCAAATAGAGATATACCATGGAGCACTCCCAGTGCTGGCCAGTGTGGGGCGGTAGAGATTCAGGAACACAGGGCCAGCCTCATCTCTCACCTGTACCAGTGCAGTCCGTTGTCGTAGTTCCTGTCGAAGAAGTGCGGCTCTGCGCCCACAGCCCTGATGTCGGGGTGCACCCGCAGGAACTCCAGCAGCGCCCGGGTGCCGCCCTTCTTCACCCCGATGATGAGCGCCTGGGGCAGCCTCTTGCTCCCTTCCCCCAGCGGGGTGAGAGTAATGCCCACCTGGGATTGCACAGGGTATGGGACCCCACTTTTGGGCAAGAGGCGACTCCACAGCGCCCCCTGATGGACGCGCACTTTGTGGCCGGTCATCCTTTGCAGAATGAGTTTTTTCCTCTTGACGGAGCGCCATATGGCCAGGTGAGGGTGCAGGTCCATGTAGGCAGCCTCCTCCTCCTCAGTGCTGCCTATGATGGGCCCGGGCAGGTTCTGGCAGCGGTCAGTCAGGCAGTAGAAGACATACAGGGACATGAGCAGGGAGCACAGGATCACCACGAACTTCCTGAAGATGCTTCTGGGCAGTGTCTCAGGCAAGGCACTGGGGGATGCCATGATCGCCCCAAACATGCCATGTTAAGGGGATCCTGCGCCGTCAGTCAGTGGGCACCCTTCCCAGCAGCCAGCGATCTCTTCATACCTCCTCTGCCCATGTCTGTGACCACTGATTGCAAGCTCTGCGGGTCAGTGCAGTTCTGCTTCCAATAGCCCGCTCTCCTCTATACATTCTGGGATAGCAATGTAGAGTCTCCTGCTGCCATCCAGCACTTAGCAGTCAGTAGATGGTTTTGTTTCCCCCAATTGAAAGGTATGATTTAGCTGTGGTGATGTCCCCCTGTGCCAGCGCTTTTACTTCAGCAAAATCATCACATCATTGACGGGGAAAATTGGCCTTGAAGAGATTAGATGCCCCTGTGCCAAAACCCCCGGGCAACCCTCTGGCGCCCACCCTAGCTGCCCTGTGTCCTGGGGGCCAGGGCAAAAAAACTTCTAAATGACATCAAAGGGTCGGGCGACCAATGGGAAGCCCATGAATCAAGGAACCGGAGTGGCCCCAATCAGCAGAGGGAGGGCGTGGTTCCTTTTAACCCTCCTGAAAGCTTTCCCTTTTCGATGTAGTACAGCTTTGCACCCCTTTCTCCTCATTGTTCCCCTAATTTTCTTCAGTGTTGACTTAGGTGGAACTCGTTTAGGCATCAAACCGAATATTAGAGGGGATTATTAGATTAGAGACTTTCTGCTAAACAGATAGTGGAGATCTGAATGCAGAGTACGTGGTATAAAAGAGGAACACATCATATGTATCGAGGTAAAAAGGGGATGAAGACATCAAAAATTCAATCAATCACTGGCCCAAAAATGCCGTATAACCATTTTTAATCTTAGTAAAAAAAAAAAACAAAATAAGGGTTATATGTTTATGTAATATATATAGTATTTAATATATTTAAAATAGTATATTATATATATATAAAATTAAAGTTTGTGTAAAATATTTCAGAATTTAAATATTCCCCCATGTACAAGAATTGACTACAAAATACGTCCCTATGTACAAGAATTTGTAAATATATAATACTGCCCCTATGTACAAAATATAATATTAAAATTGCCCCTATGTAAAGAATAAAACTACTAAAATACTGTCTTCTTGTAAAAAATATAATCTATATACTCCCCCCTAGTACAAGAAAAACCTATAATAGTTTGTACAGAATATAACTCAAAAATACTGTTTTGTACAAAATTTATAATACTATAACATGCTCCTATGTACAAAAATTTAAAACACTATAATACGCCCCTAGGACACAAGAATACAACTACTATAAACTGCCTCCTATGTTCAAAAATAATTATAATACTGCCTCCTATGTACAAGAATATAACTACTAAATACTGCCCCTATGTAAAAGAATATAATACTATAATATCCCTCCGTGTAAAAAAATATAAATACTTTAAATACTGCTCCTTGTACAGAATATAATACTATAATACTGCCTCCTATGTAAAGAATATAACTAATATACTGCCCCCTATGTAAAAGAATATAATATATAATACTGCCTCCTATGTACAAAAATATAATACTAAAAAATTACCTCCTGTGTACAAAAATTAAAACTATAATAGGGTCCTATGTACAAAATTTTAAAACTCTTAATACTGCCCCCCTTGTTCAAGAATATAACTACTAAATATGCCTCCATGTAAAAGAATAAAACTACTATAATTCCCTCCTATGTACAAGAATATAACTATATAAATACCTCCTGTTTAAAAAAATTAAAAATACTAAAATACGCTCCTATGTAAAGAATAAATATATAATACTCCCCCCTATGTACAAGAATTAATACTATAATCTGCCCCTATGTAAAAGAAATAAAACTATATCTGCTTCTATGTAAAAGATATAACTACTATAAACTCCCCAAAATTACAAGAATTAAGTAAAATTAAAGTCCTAGTCAAGAAAAAACTACAATAATATGCCCCATGTAAAGAATTAACTATATAATACTGCCCTAGTCAAAATATAAACAATAATACTGCCTCCTATGTAAAAAATTAATACTATAATACCCCTCTGTGTACAAAAATATAAACAAAAATCCCCATTACAAGAAATAATACAAAAAAACGCCCCAATGACAAAATATAACGACTATAATACTGCCTTATGTAAAAATATAACTATTTAAAATATGCCTCCTTGTACAAAATATAACACTTAATACTGCTCCTTGTAAAGAATATAACTCTATATACTGCCCCCTTTTACAAGAATACTATTTAAAATCTCCCCGCTATGTACAAGAAAAAACTACAAAAATACGCCTATGTAAGAATAATAACTATAATATCCCCCAAGGTAAAAAAATTTAACACTATAAATACTGTCCCTTGTACAAAAAAAATAAAAAATTTTACTGCCCTATTACAAAAATATAAACTACTAAAACTCCCTCCTATGTCAAGAATAAAGGCCCCGTTCACCGGTTTTAATTCCCGAAGTTTGGGCGCGATTCCGCGCCGATTGCGCTTCAATACGGCCCCAAATCCGTCGGAGTCATTACGGTAACCCCATGCTTAAGGAACAGTGGAACCCTTGCCTCCCCGCTCGGCGAATCCCCGCGGGGGGAGAAATGACAGCACATTTTTAAAACAATGCATTGTCTATGGGGTCGGGAGCGGCGCCCCCGCCACGCCCCGGCCCCCCCCCCCGTCCCCCCCCCTTAAATTCACGGCGGATTTGTGCGTCAATACGGGCGACAAATCCGTTGGGAATAAGCCGTGTGAAAAAGGCCTAACTACTATAATCTCCCCTCTTGTACAAGGATTAATATTATAGTATTGGACCCAAGACGAAAAAACTTCTTAATACTCCCCTTCTAATTTTTCCTCCTTTGCCCCTTTTATAATTATAAGTGTGGAGACTTTGGTGATATTTCAGAGGTTGTGTTGAATATTGTAGTTTGGAAAATGTCTTTTTCTGACAAACGGGCGGGTTAATGCTATGAATAAATTTTTTTTTCAAGTTTGCATGGAAGAGAAGTCTTATTTGAATAGATCCCTCGCCCCTTTCCTTCCCTAACTAATATGTGGTTCAGGATGTTTTTTTTTTGGGGGGGACCTTATATGAATTGCATGAACACACGTAAATTCTATGAGGGAAGGACACGTGTTTTAAAAACACTTCACAGTCCCTACTTACTAAAAAGGTTGACTTTTTCCCTCTTTTGGGTGAATGTGAGGGACATTTTTTGTTGATTAGGCTAGTTCACACGTTTATTTGCGGGGGTGTAATTTCCCCCCATTATCCCGTGTGGGGGGGGCGGAGCGGGGGAGGGGCGGGGGCCGGCACTTCGCGGCCCATAGCAATCCTGCTAGCGGTGCTATTACCCCGCTAGTAATTCACATGTCAATTATCTCCCGCCCGGGGGCTTCGCGGGCGGGGAGAGGAGACGTAATCCATAGTTCTTATGAGAACTGTGAATTACCGTAATGAATGGGCCGTTTTCGGCCCGTAATTGGCGCACTTCGCCGCGTAATTACGGACCGAAATACGGCCCATTTTAAGCCGTGTGAACATAGCCTTAGTCATATCTACTGTAGCTGAGGGTACAAACAGTAATGCCTCCCTATGGCTGCTCTTCCTGGCACCCGGAACATGCTATACTCACTATTTATGCTGTCTGTAGAAAGAGAAGTATAGGAATTATCATGAAGGGCAGCAGCACAAATGTGAAGCTTTACATTAAAGTAAACCTCTATCTATCGCTATGACAGGAGCTGTCATCAGTGGGTGAATGGGCCGGAGACAGACGCCTGACATAGCACTGTACTGCTTTGGCTTATGTTGCTTTACTGCGGAGGGGGTGTGTGACAGTTTTCTTGCTGTTCTGCGACTCTACAGCACTCCATTATCTCTCGTTTCATCCAAGCAATTGTGGGGTTCTCCATGCCCTGGACTTATGACATGTTGGACTTTCTCTGTAAGTGGACTTTTCATTAGAATATGACAACTGTACTGATTGATGGGATCCAGCGTCTAATATCCCAGCCTATGCCTGGAATTGAAGGTCCATGGTGGTAACTAGTGTTGCTCAGATATGTCTCTGTTCGGTTCAACAGCAGTTTCGTCAAACTTGTCAAACTATTTGGGACATTTTGAACCTGAATGCTATTAAAGTTTATTGGGGAAATATACAGCATAAGTTTTCTGCTCTCTGGAAAGTACCAATAGTAGCCAAAAGCCTGCAGATTGCATGACATAAGGGTTAGCCACCAACATCAACCCTAACCCCAAATAAAACACCAACTTTATCCCCAACCCTAATCTTATATTCAACCATAACATTAACTGAAACTCCAACCTTAATCTCATTACGAACCATAACCCCAAATGACTATATTTACTATTTTTGCCATAGGCAAACTTAAACTCTATAAGTACTCAATCTATAAAGCACTAAAATTTAACTTTTATTATATATATAACACTTAACCTCGATACACACTTTTTTAAAAACCTGATTTCTAACCTCTCAATTTATCCCTTTCTAATTGTGAAGGAATAACTCCTTTTCTATTATCAAGTCTGGCGTAACACCACCTTTTAGCAGGGAAATCCTATATATACAGTGCTTTGCTAACGGCAAAAAGAAATCCAAAACATCTTACTTGGGCAGTCATTCCTAATCTGATGGGCATGAAACATATAAGGTTTCCTTGTGAGACCCTCTGCAGCGGGTAACACAGTAGAAAGAGGTAGAAAATCACAAATTAAAATGTCATGCCTGACCTCCCCAACATGTTTCATCGGCTAACTGGCTTCATCAAGGGACAGAGGAAAGTTTAGTACTTTATAGATTGAAAACTGATTGAGTTTAAGTTTGCCTATGGCAAAATATTAAATATAGTTATTAAAAGTCAATCCTTGTTCTCTTGCTAGATTCCCTTTTTTTTGAGACTATATAACCCCAAATGAAACACCAACCATACCCCAAACCTAACCAAATTAATTTCAACTCTTGCTTCAACCCTAACCAAATATCAGCCTTAACCTCACTCCAACCCTAAATCCAACTATACATGCCAACCTTAACCGAAACTCCAACCTAACCCCAATTGAAACCACAACCTTGATCTTATATCCAACCATACCCCAAGCCTAACGACAACTGAAATTACAACTCTAGCGTCAACCCTAACCAAACACCAACCCTACCCCAACAACCCTAATTCCATCTAAAAACACTAACCCTAACCCTACTGTAACGCCAACTGAAACTCCAACCCTAACTCCATCCTTAAGCCTTACTCCAACTCTAACCCTGATTGCAACCCAACTCCAACCCAAACCCCAACTGAAACCCCTACCTCATATCCAACCATAACCCCAAGTGAAACTCCAACCATATCCCAAACCTAACCTCAACTGACATTTAAACTCTAGCTTCAACCCTACCCAAACATCAACCCTATCCAAACTCCAACCCTAACTCCAACTAAAAATGTTAACCCTTACCCCACTTTAACCTAACTGAAACTCCAACCTAACTCCAACCTCAACCACAACCCTGATCTCACATCCAAGCATAAACCCAACTGAAACTCCAACTCTAACCCAGCCCTACTCCAACTGCATCCGAAACCCCAACCTTATCTCCAACCATAACCCCAACTGCAAAACTAACCTTAACCGCAACTCTACCCCAACTCCAATCCTAACTAATGTCCTAAGGATAAATTGGGGTTAGGATTAAAATGTATTTTTCCTCAAATTTCCCAAACATTTGCTCTGGACCAATCGAAATTTCTGATATTTGGTTAGAATTTTATCATGACCTGAATCTGAAGCACAACACTAGATGTAACCTTACCCCTTCAACATTTTTCCTGCGGCACATAGTACAGGAAAAAGGTGTTTTCTTCCTTGTTCACAGGATTTGTCTTGATCCCATGGGTCAGATCTCTCCAGTCATGATTTTATATATACATACAGTTTTAACCAGAAGTTTCCATACACTATACAAAAAAGCCACATCTGCAGGTTTTTCTCACTATCTGGCATGAAACCAGAATAAACCTTCCCCGTTTTAGATCAATTAGGAACCAAAATTATTTATATTTGCCAAATGCCAGAATAATGAGAGAGATAATTGTTAAGGCATTTGTATTACTTTCTGCTAAGTCAAAAGTTTACATAGAATATGATTACTATGCCTTTAAACAATTTGAGACAGCCCATATGATGAGGTCATGTCTTTGGAAGCTTCTGATGGGTTTATTGGCAACCTGAGCTAATTAGAGACACACCTGTGGATGTATTTTAAACACACACCAGAAACACACTGCTTCTGTTTGTAACATCATGGGAAAGTCTAAAGAAATCAGTCAAGATAACAGGAAGAGAATTGTGGACTTGCACAAGCCTGATTCATGCTTGGATATAATTTCCAGATATCTGAAGGTGCCTCATTCATCTGTACAAACAATTATACACAAGTACAAGCAAGATGGGAATATACAGCCATCATACCGCTCACGAAGAGACGGGTTCTGTGTCTCGGAGATGGACGTGCTTTAGTGCGACAGGTGCATATCAACCCAAGAACAAAAGCAACAGACTTTGTGCATTTACTGGCGGAAGCTGGTAAGTGTGTCATTATCCACAGTGAAACGAGTACTGTATCAACATGGGCTGAAAGGCCGCTCTGCCAGAGAGAAGCCATTGCTCCAAAAGAAACATATAAAAGCCAGATTAATGTTCACAAATGCACAGAAACAAAGACCTACATTTCTGGAGACATGTCCTGTGGTCTGAAACTAAAATTGAACTGTTTGGCTATAATGACCATCGTTACGTTTGGAGGAAAAAGGGAGAAGCTGGGAAGCCTAAGAACACCATCCCAACTGTGAAACACGGTAGTGGCAGCATCATGTTGGGGGGTTGCTTTGCTGCAGGAGGGACTGGAGCACTTCACAAAATAGATGGCATCTTGAGGAAAGAAGATTATGTGGAAAAACTAAAGCAACATCTCAAGACATCAGCCAGGAAGTTAAAGCTTTCAATGGAAATGGGTCTTCCAAATGGACAATGACCAAAAGCTACTACCAAACTGGTTACAAAGTGGCTTAAGGAGAACCAAGTCAATGTTTTGGAGTGGCCGTCACAAAGCCCTGATCTCAACCCTGTTGAAAATTTACGAGCAAAGCTGAAAAGGCAGGTAGCGGCAAAGCGACCTCCAAACATGGCTCAGTACACCAGTTCTAGTCAGGAGGAATGGGCCAAAATTCCTACCAACTATTGTGAGAAGCTTGTGGAAGGATTCAAAATGTTTGACCCAAGTCCTACAGTGTAAGGGCAATGCTACCAAATACTAATGAAATGGATGGAAACTTTTGACTTTGCAGAAAGTAATAAAAATGACTTAAAAATTCTCTCTCTCATTATTCTGGCATTTGGCAAATATGAATAATTTTGGTTCCTAATTGACCTAAAACAGGGAAGGTTTATTCTGATTTCATGTCAGATA
Organism: Phyllomedusa bahiana; assembly: GCA_025379985.1. Taxonomy (NCBI): domain Eukaryota; kingdom Metazoa; phylum Chordata; class Amphibia; order Anura; family Hylidae; genus Phyllomedusa; species Phyllomedusa bahiana. The sequence continues at coordinate 55,384 of JAODAL010019247.1, forward strand.
GTGAGAAAAACCTGCAGATGGGGCTCTTTATATAGTGGATGGAAACTTCTGGTTTCAACTATCCTAGCTCTGCTGACAGTAAACTTCTGAATTCCTCAGGAAATAGAAGCTGCAGTCTTTTTTTATTTTGCATTGTTTATTTCCTCTATTATTATATAATGTAGTTAAATACAGTCCATCCAGTTCAAACTATTGTCCTACTTTATTGATCCAGAAGAAGGCGAAACCCCCATGAGGTAGAAGCTAATTTTCCTCATTTTAGGAAACAATTCCTTCCTTACTTCCTTCCAACTGACTTTCCAGGAGGAATTACACAACACCGAGTTATGGAAATCCCTGTAGCTGTATGAGTAATACTGTGGGGCGTGCTGCTGGGGTACGTTTTTGGTCTTTTTCCTGACTGACTGCTATCATGGGCTCCCCCATCATTATATAGTCTACCGTACTAGGATAAAATGGGGCAATGGCCACCCAGACGCCCACTTGTAACTGCGGAGAAGGAAGGAACATTTTTTTTTTTTTATAATGGATTACTAATTAATTATGTCCCATTAACCTTCTTACAATAGGAAACATTAGATGCAGGCGACACATCATCACCCGCTGGCGCGTTCCACAGATGAGGGTCACACAGACAAGCCGCCCTCTGCAGATGCAATTAATATGGATGACGGGCCCGGGCATAAAACATATACAAAGAAATCTATAGATGACGGAATGCAATTAACACCCAGTTCTCTGGGAAGAGCGGCCTGTATATTTCTATTCAGCTATTCACTAAAACTTTTAAAAAGGCCGTTCAGAGTCGCCGGGCTTGTGAGAGCGTCATATTCTCTCTAATGAATACTCAGATGTATTGTAATAGGAGAACTGAAAAACACACATAGGCTTAGATACACCAGCCCAGAGCTTCTCACAGGAGAGCCTTATATCATCACATTAGCTGAGATACACCAGCCCAGAGCATCTCACAAAAGAGCCTTATATCATCACACATAGGCTTAGATACACCAGCCCAGAGCATCTCACAGAAGAGCCTTATATCATCACACATAGGTTTAGATACACCAGCCCAGAGCATCTCAAGGGAGAGCCTTATATCATCACACATAGGCTTAGATACACCAGTCCAGAGCTTCTCACAGGAGAGCCTTATATCATCACATAAGCTGAGATACACCAGCCAGAGCATCTCACAGAAGAGCCTTATATCATCACACATAGACTTAGATACACCAGCCCAGAGCATCCCACAGTCGAGACTTATATCATCACACATATGTTTAGATACACCAGCCCAGAGCATCTCAAGGAGAGCCTTATATCATCACACATAGGCTTAGATACACCAGCCCAGAGCATCTCACAGGAGAGCCTTATATCATCACACATAGGCTTAGATACACCAGCCCAGAGCATCTCACAGAAGAGCTTTATATCATCACACATAGGCTTAGATACACCAGTCCAGAGCTTCTCACAGGACAACCTTATATCATCACACATAGACTTAGATACACCAGCCTCGCATCTCACAGGAGAACCTTATATCATCACACATAGGCTTATATACAGCAGCCCAGGGCATCTCACAGGAGAGCCTTATATCATCACACATAGGCTTAGCTACACAAGCCCAGGGCATCTCACAGGAGAACCTTATATCATCACACATAGGCTTAGCTACACAAGCCCAGAGCTTCTCACAGGAGAGCCTTATATCATCACACATAGGCTTAGCTACACAAGCCCAGAGCTTCTCACAGGAGAGCTTTATATCATCACACATCAGGTTAGATACCCCAGCCCAGAGCATCTCAAAGGAGAACCTTATATCATCACACATAGGCTTAGATACACCAGTCCAGAGCTTCTCACAGGACAACCTTATATCATCACACATAGACTTAGATACACCAGCCTCGCATCTCACAGGAGAACCTTATATCAACACACATAAGCTTAGATACACCAGCCCAGGGCATCTCACAGGAGAACCTTATATCATCACACATAGGCTTATATACAGCAGCCCAGGGCATCTCACAGGAGAGCCTTATATCATCACACATAGGCTTAGATATACCATCCCAGAGCTTCTCACAGAAGAGCTGTATATTATCACACATATGCTTAGATACACCGTCCCAGAGCATCTCACAGGAGAACCTTATATCATCACATATAGGCTTAGATACATCAGCCCAGAGCATCTCACAGGAGAACCTTATTAAATCACATATAGGCTTAGATACACCAGCCCAGGGCATCTCACAGGAGAGCCTTATATCATCACATATAGGCTTATATACACCAGCCCACAGCTTCTCACAGGAGAGCCTTATATCATTACACATAAGCTTAGATACACCAACTCAGAGCTTCTCACAGGAGAGCCTTATATCATCACACATCGGTTTAGATACACCAGCTCAGAGCATCTCACGGGAGAGTCTTATATCATCACACATAAGCTTAGCTACACCAGCTCAGAGCTTCTCACAGAAGAGCTTTATATCATCACATAGGCTTAGATACACCAGCTCAGAGCATCTCACTGGAGAGCCTTACATCATCACACATAGGCTTAGATACACCGTCCCAGAGCATCTCACAGGAGAACCTTATATCATTACATATAAGCTTAGATACACCAGCCCCATTTTGCCGGGCTCTTGCTGTCGGGCCGTCCAGTATTGTAAAACATACGTCTGTTGCTCTAGAAACCATTCTCTGTGTGAAGTCAAGTTCTTCCAGTGAAATGTTCTGGAGTTTAATCCGTATCCTGAGCGATGTACAATTTCAGCATTAAATTTGCTCTTCAGATGGAACATACTGATACGGGAATTATTCAGTTCACGCTCTCCCTTTCCTTTCATAAATATATTTAAACTGAAACCCTGACCGCAGATTTAATTAAAGCGCCTTAATTGCCTGGGCTCCTTAAATTACAATCTCACTGCAGCAGCCGACGCAGAACAGGATTTTGAAGAAAGACTCATTTTTCTTAGTGCAAACATTAAGGGGAGCAAAAAAAGAAATTGGTGACGTTTCTGCTCTGAATCGAATCCAGTCATTTTCCCAATCCATGGATTTGTACAACTTGGTTTACTTAACCTCTATAAGGGGATGCGGATAGAATCAGCTACGTAAGATAACTTCTCTTGTTTACCTAAATGATAATGGCTGCAGAACAGCTTGTGATAGGAGGGGGCGTACGCAATGACTGTAGTGCATATTACCACCAGGGCTGTGGAGTCGGAGTCGTGGAGTCGGAGTCGTGGAGTCGGAGTCGGTGGCTATTTTGCAGGAGTCGGAATCATCAAAAAATGGACCGACTCCGACTCCCAAAATATATAATAAGTTGGTCCAGTTAGTTCGATGCAGTGCAAAGAGCAAGAGGAATTGGGTCTGGCCAGTGCTACTGCTCCCATATCTTCAGCCTTATCACATGAGGAGTGTAATTGATGACATGGAGCAGGCAAAGCGCTGCCCCAGGGAAAAGATTCTGCTCCCAGGGCAAACAGATTTCAGCAAAATTTTTCACCTGTTTTCAAAGAAGTAGAAGAGTTCAACCATTCATCAAAACTGACTGTGGCTGAGGCAATTCCTTTATATCCCAACATTGTTAGAGATGTTGCCCCTGTGGTCACCGCTTTGCCCCCAACCAAAGTTAGTGTAGAGAGGCCGTTCTCTAGCCTGGAAATAATGAGATCAGTTGTGAGGTCATGTATGCAGGATCTGATGGAGGCAATACTATTTCTCAGAACAAATTCAGACTTCACAAATGTTCCTGCAGTGTTTTGCATAATTACAATTTTTGTGCCCTAAAGTCATGTCCAATGAATATATTTTATACTGACAAGCAAAATGGTAACAATGTTTTGAACTTGTGACTTTCAGGCTAAATTTATCTCCCCATCCAAAAAGCTTTGTACATGGGGCTACGTAATTTTATATACAGCCCTTTGCTTTTTTAACAAAAAATGTGACTTAAAATTTTTTTTTACATCGCTTTTTATATTTTTTCTCCTAAAAACAAAAGTTAACTTTTTATTTTTAGTTTTTAAATCCCCCTTTTGGGTTTTAGCATTCCCTGAATCCTTCGGCTCTGAACAATTCAAGCAATCTTAAACCAAAAAATCGTTTCCCAGGTCTCTTCTATACATTCCCAATTTTGGTGCAGATGATTTGGGATAAAAATAAGCTTTTTCTTAAAACTCCCCACAAGTGTTCAAAAGACAAAACTTTGTTCCCCTTTTGCTTGTCGGGTTTCTTTCAATAAATAGCTTATTATTGTATATAAGGTGAAAAACAGCCTGAGTTACATTTTATACAGTAAAGTTATTTACTTAAACTGCGCGTGTTGAGGGAGCAGGGTCGGAGTCGGGGGTTTTGGGAAATTGAGGAGTCGGGCCCGGGGCTTGGGTTGCCGACTCCACAGCCCTGATTACCACATCATAGCTAATCCTCACCCTCCATTCATTGAGCCATCGTTTGTCACTGAGGATGCTAGTCAACATCTGTGGGGTGGCTGCAAAATTTTATAAACAAAAAAGCCACCAATTTGCATTCCAAAAAAAAAGGTATATGGCCCTCCTTCAAAATGCCCCAATTTATCACTTAAACCCCTTTTTCCCGAAAAATTTGGATGAGGTATAAAAGGGACCAATGGGGGCCTCAGGCGAGGGATGCAAACCGAAAAAATTACGTTTTTAGCTAAAGCTGACAAAATAGGGAACCGGGAAACGTCCCAAATAAATTAGTTGTTTTAATTTCAGCATAACAGTCCGGATCCCCCCACACCCACCCCCGGGGGTTACGGCTAATTTCAGCTAACCCCGGGGGTTACAGGCGGGGGATGGGTGCTGCCGCCGCGCGTTAAACCTTTTGGGGTTGTTTCACACAACGTTTTGTGACCGTTTTACGGATCCGTTTTACGGGCCACAAAACGGATCTAACAATTTTCATGTGATTAAAAATTTCTTTTAATGGCAAAACGCACGCTGTTCCCATATCGCCGATGGGCCTTTTTGCGATCCGTTTTCGGGTCCGTTTTAAGAAAATTTACTTCAATTCTTCTTGCGTTTTACGCAAGAGAAATCCCCCTAGGAAATAAGGAGTCCTTTTGGGACCCGAAGCGGATCCAAAGCGCAGCAACATTTGGTCGTTTTGGATCCTTTTGTGCCAAAAACGCATCGTAAAACGCATTGGGTTTTAAAATTTAAATATAAAAATTTGAATATTATGTTTGGGGTTTTATTTTGTATATTTTAATGGGAGGGCTAATTTTTCGATGCAATGTGCTATTGGAAAATGCCTTTATTTTACGGGTAAAGAAAGGGAAAAGCGGTCCCCCACCCCCACATACCACCGGGTGCACATGGACGTTTTGGGGGCTCTAGTTTAAAAAATATTTGGTTGATTAAAAAAAAAAAAAAAAAAGGGGGGGGGGGCGGGGTTTTAAAATCAAGGTGTATGTACTTTATTTACACTAGGGGAAAAAAAGGTTTTTTTTTTTGGGCATTTATAGGGTTTATTATATTTTAAATTCATTTGTAGGTTTTTTAAATAAAGCATTTAAAAAACGGATAAAAAAAAGGGTCCAAAATGCATCAAAAACGCATCTAATACCATCCCCAAAAAGATCATGTCTTTTTTTGGATCCCCTTTTTTGGGGCAGTTTGCATCCAGTTTTCGCAGGTTAAAAAAGGATCTGTAAAAAACCATCCAAAAAGGGTCCAAAAAAGTCGTGGAAAAAAGCCCTTAGAGGCACGGGAAAGGGGTCGCGGCAAAAAAGAAGAAAAATCAGGCATCAGCGGGGAGATCGCTAGTTCCAAACGGCTAATATGGAGCGGGAAAACCTTGTGAAGGCCTCCGTCGCTGCTTGTTTGAATTTCGCCATCTTGGGCACCCTAATGCATTGTCTATGAATGCAATAGGGGATTAACGATCGCGCCCCCAGTGGTGAAGCGCCCTGGGGGGGCTCAATGTTAAAGAAAAAAAAAAAAATAAAGTTTTTTAAAGTTAAATAAAAAAAAAAAGTATTAAAAATTCAAAAACACCGCTTTTGCTATTTTACAAATAAAAAAAAATAAAATAAAAAATTACACATATTTGGTATCGCCACATCCAAAAAAGTCCGATCTATAAAAATATAGCATCAGTTATCCCGTACGCTGAAGCAAAATAAGATGGGTCCCACCCTAAAAATAAGTAATAATAATTAAAGAGGTGTTCCCATCTTGCGCTTTGATGGCATATTGCTGGGATAGGCCACCAGTGTGTGATGGGTGCGGATCCCCTGTCTGAGGCTCCTGAAAGTGTCGGCTGAGAATAGAGAGCCGGTCACGCCTGCACAAGACTCTCCATTCTGTTCTATGGGAGTTCCGGGTATAGCTGGTCACAGCGTAGTCTCCTGTAGTCAGAACTCCCATAGAACAGAATGAAAAGTCGTGTGTAAGGGTATGTTCACACGGCTTATTTTGGGGTGCATTTCGCCACGTATTTCGAGGCGTACTGTGCTCTAATATGGGCGAAATACGTCCCAGTCATTACGGTAATCAACAGTTCTTATAGAGAACTATGGATTACGCCTCCTCTCCCCGCTCGCGTACAATACGATCAAATTGTACGCGTGGGGAGATGTCTATGGGGCCGGCGTGCTGCATCAGCGCGACTCCCGAACAGCCGGCTTAATTAAGCCATGTAAACATACATATGTGACTCACTCTACATTCTGAGCCAACATTTTAGGGGGCCTGTGAGGTGGGACCTGCACCTATTGCACTTTTATGGCTTATCCTATGAATACACTGTGTTCCAAATTATTATGTAAAAAGTGTTTAGGAGTGATAAGGTAAGAATTTTTTTGTTTGTCAGTTAAACTCATTGATGGTGCTGTGTGTCAGGGCTCTTTATATCACTGAAAGCATTTGCAGACACCTGTGCTAATTAGTTTGGCAGGTGTGTCCAATTAAAGGCAAGACTTCTTAAGAAGGCTGTCCCACATTATTAAGCAGCCTACATTTTCACCAAAATGGGAAAGAAAAAGGATGTGTCGGCTGCTGAAAAGCAACAAATTGTGGAGTGTTTAGGTTAAGGCATGACTACAATCAACATTGCCAAGACACTTCATCGTGATCATCGCACAATCAAGAAGTATGTAGCTGATTCCCAGCACACACGTGTGCGTGCTGATAAGGGAAAATTGAGGACTCTTTCCAAAAGGCAATTACATCATGTTAAAAGAACAGCTGCCAAAATGCCTTGTCATAGCAGCAGACAAGTTTTTGAAGCTGCTGGTGTCTCCAACGTCCCCCGAACAACAAGATGCAGGGTCCTTCAGAGGTTTGCAGCTGTGCGTAAGCCATCCTGTCGACCTCCTCTATCCACTGCACACAAGCAGAAACGGCTCCAGTGGGACAAACAATACATGAAGACCGACTTCAAAACTGTTTTGTTCACCGATGAGTGCCGTGCAATGCTCGATAGTCCAGATGGATGGAGTGGAGGATGGCTGGTTGATGGACACCCCATGCAAACACAGCTATGGAGCCAACAAGGAGGAGGTGGAGTCATGTTTTGGGCTGGAATCATGGGGGGAGAGATTGTCGGCCCCTTTAGGATCCCTGAAGGTGTAAAGATGAACTCCATAATGTATGTGGAGTTTCTCAAACAGAACTTCCTGCCATGGCTCAAGAAGAAGAAACGTGTATTCTGCAGCAAGACCATTTTCATGCGATAATGCACCGTCTCATGCTGCAAATAACACATCTTCATCTCTGGCTGCTATGGGCATAAAAGGGGTCAAACTTATGGTGTGGCCCCATGCTCCCCTGACCTCAACCCCATTGAGAACCTCTGGAGCATCATAAATAGGAGTGTCTATGATGGCGGGAGGCAGTTCACATCTAAGCAACAGCTCTGGGAGGGTATTCTGTCCTCATGCAAAACAATTAAAGCAGAAACCATCCAAAACCTGACAAATTCAATGGACGAGAGAGTTCTGAAGCTCATTTCGAACAAGGTACATGTGCACATGAAACATTACCTAGAATAAAGTTTTGACTTGAAAACTGTTTGATTTCAGTTTTTTAATAACCTGCTAATGCTTATAATTTCACAAATGACCATTTTTTTTGTTCGTTATAAAAATGAAAAGGTTGAAAACTCTGCTGTGCATAATAATTTAGAACATGCATTTTGAGTTGTTTTTTTTTAATAAAATATACTGTTATCATAGGCAGTTTGTTCAAAAACCTTTCAATTATACTCTAATAGTTGATGACTGGAAAATTACAATGACTGCAATTCATATAGGTAATTTTGGAAAAAAAGAGAAAATATTATTTGCATAATAATTTGGAACGCAGAGTATGTCATCAAAGTGCAAGATAAGCACACTCTAAGGGTATGTTCACACGGCATAATTTCGGCGTGCATTTCGCCGCGTATTTGCGCTTAATATGCGGTGAGATGCACGCTGCAATTACCGTTATCCATAGCTCTCATAGAGAACTATGGATTACGCCTCGTCCCTCCGCGGGTACAATATGATCGTATTCTACGCGCGGGGAGATAAGTGACATGTCGATTATGCGCCGCGAGTAATGCATGTCGATGAGTCTGGCTTGCTACCGCACCCCCCCCCCCCCCCCAGCCGCGCGCGGGAGTACGCGCTGATCATCGCGACTCCCTAATCCGCCAGCGTATTGCGCCACATACTTAATGCGCTGCAATTATGCCGTGCGAACATAAGCCTTTAGTGGTATAAATAATACCGCTCTATACTAGAGGACCCACAAAGCAGCACTAAATAGCAGAAGGCCACCAACTTGTTATTCCCTACAAAAAGGTATTATTTTCTTGCATCAGAATGGGCTCCTGAATTGCCGGGCCCCATAGCAGCCACCACGGCTTAAGGGGGTGTTTACATGGCATATAGCAGTGTGTACTGTGCTTAGAAGTATGTGCTGGCCAGCGCTCCGGCGCGGCCCCCATTCACCCTTCCTTTCCCCAACACAAGTGTCGCAAAGAAGTGACATGGGCTATATGCTGTAAAATAAATGTTACCGTATTTGCGGGGCGTAGTTCAGACTTATTGCAACAGAATTACACAACAAAGTACGCCCCACAAATACACCATGTGAACACCACCTTAGTTACACCCACAGGCTTAAGTTAACATTCTCGCATTAGGTTATGGGTATGTTCACACGGCGTCTTACAGGACGTATTTCGGGGCGTTATTGCGCTGCATTGCGCCCCCGACATACGCCATGTAATTACGGTAATCATAGCTCTCACAGCTATGCCGTCTTCTCTCAGCTATGCCGTATTGAACGCCAGCAGACAGTAGTGGCATGTCACTTCTTTCCAGGGTATACGAGGCAGGGATAATGAAAGTGAATGGTGCCTCCCCCTCCCTGGGCTAATCAGTGCATTCTTCTCAACACATGAAGTCATGCGGCGCGCACAGGTACGGGCCGCAAGACACCGTGTGAACACACCCTAATAATAATCTTCATTTAGATAGTGCCAACATATTCCACACATTGCATAGTAACACATCTATTAACAGATAAGTAAGGGCCCTGCACGTAAGAGTTTACAATCTATGTGCAATCTATAAGGTGCCACGCTCACAGCTGCTGTGCTTAGTGCAATGTGTGACTGCCAGGCTGTAGTCACATGGCATAGAAAGGAATCTGAAAAATGCACACGTATTTCAAGAGAAAACTATCATTAACATGTATTTTCATGCATTTTATGTGCTTTTTCTATGACTTTTTCAGTGTCATAAAGTCAGTCATTAAATTACATGCGGACATCATTTGTTTGCCTTCCATGCAACCCCCCTTGACTCCCCATTGTCAAATTACACACGTAAAACATATATTGATGCTCATAGAATTGACACGCATCTGGCATTTCATTGGGGGGGTAGAGGTGGGACATGTTTTAAAGGGAGTTGGAGGGCAGTTGGGCTAGGAAGGGGTAACATCAGAAAAAGGGGAATGAAGTCTTATATGCTATTAAAATTTCTGTGGTGTGCAATATGTAAACTAAAATCGGTGTTTTTATACCTTGCTTGTATACGACATACATGGATAACATAATTGATTTGTAATGACTTTATCTCTGAATAAAAATTTGTTAAAAAAAAAAAAAAATTGACACGCATCAAAAGGCAGGTACGAAGGGAGACATGTATGAAGGAAGGTGAGTCAAAGTGAATTGTCGCGTCTCGTTTTCAGTGTATAATGCGCCTGAATGTATGAAAGTGTTTTTTGTGCGATTATAAATGAAGTCTAAAGTCCATCGCACCTCGCCTGTGTGTTTGGCGCATTATAGAACTTAGGCGCATTAGTAATGTATAAAGGCTATAGATAGGCTGGAGATAGAAGAGAAGTCATTAGAATAGCATGTCAGTGAATAGAAACTATGGTACTGATTCTGCTTGGTGGACCACAGGTCCCAGCCAGACCTGTGCTGTGCTGGCTCTTGCTGTATGTAGAATAAAGGGTGAGAGCTGCAAAAATACATTTCAATCAAAATTTAAAAATCTGAACAACCTCACCAGTGGTTACTTAATGTAAAACTAGCTTTAGATTCTTTTAATCTTAAATAAATGTTATAGGAGATATTTTTATATTGTGGGATATTATATATTTTTATATTAATTTTATATGATAACAGCTTTTATTAAATTTAAATCATTTAATTTTAGCAGTTTGATCATTATTAGAAGTTACTTTTTATAATTTTACTGGTGTAAGTTGAGAAATAAGGGACATTTTTTGCAAATTTAGCTCCACTGTGACTCCTCAGACACATTGAGAGAGGTCTGCCTGTCTGAGCAGTAAGGCGCTTAGTTTTGTCGAACCACATTCATATATATGTGTCTAAGGCCATGTTCACACGGCTTATTCTGGGACGTAATTCAGTCCGTAATTACGCGCCGAAGTGCGCCAATTACGGGCTGAATCCGTCCCAGTAACTACGGTAATGCACAGTTCTCATAGAGAACTATGCATTACGTCTCCTCTCCCTGCTCGGCGAATACGCCGCGGGGGAGATAATTGACATGTCACTTTCTAGCGGCGTATACGCGCTGCTAGCAATGACTGTCTATGGGCCGGGGAAGTGCCGGGCCCCCGCTCGCTCCCCCCCACCCCCCCCGCCCCCGTGCCCACGGCGTAAATGCGGAGCCGTATTACGCCCCGCACTTAACCCGTGTGAACATAGCCTAATAATTACGAGTTTGGTGCGACGCCCCCAGAACACCCCCCTCATGTTAGGCGCATTAGAAAGTGTCGAGTCTTACGAACAATGCACCTAACACATTCATTAGGGGCATTAGACATCATAGCCGGTCACTTAGGAGCATTTTACGCCAAAAAAGGGTGAAAAACCCGATCATACAGGTCTCCCTAAGTGTTCCAATGGTGCCTGTTTCCATAGAAAACAATGGGAGATTATTGATGCTTTATTTACACATATGTTGGTGCGTTTTATGTATCAAAATAGGGAGTATGAACAGACTTAGGCAAACCACTGTTATGTTAACTCATCAGCGCACATCTTTCCACTGTTCTGAACCCCAGGGCCATAGGGCCTTATGTATGAAAACTGTCTGGCAGTAAGTCTGTCTTTGTTGCCAATAGCAACCAATCAAAGTTCAGCTTTTAGTTTTCAGAGCACTATATGAAATAAAAGCTGAGCTCTGATTGGTTGCAATGGACAACAAAGAGCGTTTTCATACATAAGGCCCATAGGTTTTACCAACACACACACTGTCACAGATCCTCCGCTGTGGAAGTCTCGCCAGGTTTTCAGCCTGGGAATCTAAACAATCATGTTTCCATTCATCTACAGCAAGAGGAGATCTTGAAGATGGCGAGGAATTGACGTATATTTGAGAGTTGAAGCAAATGCTTGAGGCCTTCTCATTCATCTAGCGGTCCTCATGACACACTGGCACTGTTCCCATTGGAGAATCTGCGACATTGTGACTTATTTGCGCAGGAGCAGGTTCCACTCTAAAAAGTTTTCACCCTGCTCTTAAAAGCGATAGGCGATAAGAAAGCCCTTCAGTCACACAAGCCACCGGTGTTGAATTGTATCCTCCGTCACACTCTGATAACTGTGTAGCGGGCACAAAGGGACAATTTAGGAGCAGCATAAAGAGATCCCAGGTGGGCACGGCGAGGGACGTAATAATAACTTTTTTCACTCTGCCCGGGTCACACGCTCAGGTTCCAGCATCGAGTGCTGGAACACCTGTTACCTAAGCCTAATACCCTCCGAACCCCAAGTGACAAGCGACACAGGGTGACTGGGCATTGTTGGTTTGTAAGCACTTGGCACAGAGCTGGGAACATCTGGGAGATAGCGGGTGCATGAATTAGTAAATGGAGGGAAACGGGAGATGCCAGGGAGCTTGAATTCACAGTATAAAAGAGCAGTCATACAATTCGTGGTGACCCAGGCATAGGTGTCTGCTTCATTCTAGATTAGCTAGAAAAAAAAATCGTGTTTGGCAAGGTTAGAGAAATAGTCTATCCAAAAAAGGAAGACTTTGGGTAACTTTTACTGTCCCCTCCATAACTTTATTTTTTGTGGGCATAACTTTAGAGGTGCAGGGGGCCAGCTCTAAAGTTATGCCCAGGAAAATAATCAGTTACGAGAACATTAGGCCTCATTTTTGAAAACTGTTTAACAATAAGGGTATGTTCACACAACGTTTTTGTGATCCGTTTCTGGATCCGTTTTTCGCAAGCAAAACACATGCCTAAATCGCATCCCAAATGCATCTAACATGCACCTGTGTGTTTTGATACGTGTTGGCTGCAGCAGAAATGCACCCTATAGTTTTATATAGGGCGTCTGCTGCATCAAACGGATCAAGAATTGACATGATAAGTCTTTAAACAGATCTGAAAAACGCATGTAAAACACGTATTGCCTGAACACTGATGCGTGGTTTACATTCAAAGCAATGTAATCACACTGCATATTGTTAGATGCGTCTTTGGGTTCATTTAGGGTCCGAAACACGGATCCAAACACGCATCTAAAAATGTATTGAACACGCCATGTGAACATACCCTTAGAAATAGAAACTTTTATAGTTACTTTTAATAGTCATATACTTATTAGAGTGTACTGATCCTGAGTTTAGGTTTTAGAGCTGAGAGTAACCCTTACCAGTGTTTGCAGAGGGGATGGGCTGTTATCTTAAAAGGAATGTGTCAAACAAAAATGACTATTGTTTAACTCTTGTTTTTATGTTAAACACATTTTTTAAGAATTTTTGGTTATTTTTTTTTTTTTTTTTTTTTTTACATTTTCCATATCACTTTCAAGATTTTTTTAAAAAAATCTTAAGTCCTGCAGTTTTTACTTTGACCACTAGGCCCAATAATAGTCTAACACTTCCTGTTCTGTAAAGAGAGATTTGCAGGAGATTTGCTCATAATCAGTACAAGCAGGGTCAAACTAAAAGGTGACACCAATGTGAATATGTTCCATAAGTGTATGAATTTGTATGTATGTACCTAGGTATGAATAGTTGACTTATTCATACTGTGAATAGGTCACAGTAGGAGATCATCACAGTTCACCCTCCCCTCTCCCTGCACACTGACTTTTTCCCAGGTCACAGAGCATGCCCACAGCACTCTCCTATAGAGGTCAATTGGACTGATCCTGTTAATAGGCTCCTATGTGCATGAAGCTGCTGTTAAGCATTGCTCTAAATGCTGCTAAAAGCAGTGCAGGCAAGAAAGCTGTTCCCACAATCACATACAGAAAACCAAACTGAGAAATCTACAATCAGAAAATAGAAATGACTAAGAAGAAAAGAAAATGGATCAGGGTCTTGCTTTAATAAGTAAAAAAAATATTGGCAACAGATTCCCTTTAAAGGGGTTTTGCCACTTTGCAGCTCGAGCCAGCCTCAGAGAATGGGGAGATGGCCAGTCTTGCACAGTTCTCCCCATTCATTTTTATGGGAGGTTTGAATATAACGGAGAGAGTGTGCTTGCCTATATCCAAACTCCCATAGACATGAATGAGGAAAAGCTGCGCCTGTCCGGCCATCTCCCCATTCTCCGAGGCGTTGGCCTCATAAGGTATATTATATATTGCTAAGTGGTGAAACCCCTTCTCAGGAACGAAGAACTGCATTATGGCAGCGTAGCTCAGCTTTTAGGGGCTGCGTCTGTCAACAAGCTTGCTGGTTGTTTCCATTGACACTTGAAGACTGAATTCTTAATGTACTTTTACCACAAAGGTGTCTATCTGCTCTGTACTTGCACAGTATAATTACAGAGGGTGTCATGTAGACATGAAGAGAATCTACCTGTGTTCATTGCTCCGTCTTTGATGTGAATAGAGGTGTTTTTGCTTTGTTAGGATCTAGACGACGTGAAGTCCGCCTGGTTGGCGCTGTCAGCTCGTTGGTAACACTGCACATTGTATAATTACTGTTAGTGTCTATTTTATAACAAGACTAATAGATATATTCTGATTATTGATATCTTCAGCAACGGGCACAGTGTTAAAGGGGTTTTGCCACAATCTAATGTTGACGTGGGATCCTCTAAAATGGGTATTTAATCAGTTTTCTAAATATATGTGATTAAAAAAAGTGAAGCCTGTGAGAGCTTCATCCTGACTTAGATGCCCTTATTTTCCTGACTGTTTACATTAGGACCAGGAGCTGATCTGGCAAGCTCCTGGCCACACTTGCATTGTTTGCACTTCTTATCTGATGGCAGGACACAGGAACTAGCTTTGAAGGGAGGGAGAAAAAAAGCTCAAAAAAGTTCAAATCATCCCTCTTTCCCCATTTTACAAATAAAAACAATAAAATAATAAAAAAAAGTTACACATATTGGTATCACCGCGTCAGAAAAAGTCGATCTATAAAAATATAACATCATTTATCCTGTGCGCTGAACACCGTAGAAGAAAAAAAATTCCAAACTCCAAAATTGTGTTTTTGGTCATTTTATGTCACTTAAAAAATGGAATAAAAGTGATCAGAAAAGTCGCATGCATTCCAAACTGCTAGCGATAAAAAGTACACTTCAGCCCACAAAAAATGCCCCCTCACTGGCGTCCGTAGGTGTTAGTACAAAAAAAGTTATTGGTCGCACAAACTGGCGCCGTGGTGGAAATTTCAAAAATAGAAAAAGTTTGGCATTTTTTTACGGTACCAAAACATAACGGAAACCCTACATGTTTGGTATTGCCGAATGCATATCAACCTGTAGAATACAGATAACTCATTGTATTGACCGAAGATTGAACGCCGTAAAAGCCGAACACCAGCAAACATGGCGAAAATACATTTTTTTTCACAACTTGTCCCACTTGGAATTTTTTTGCGGTTTCCCAGTATATTCTATAGTATAGTGAATAACACAATTAGAAAGTGCATCTTGTCCCGCAAAAAAAAGCCATCATGTGTCTATGTAGGTAAAAAATAAAAAAGTTATGGCTCTGGGAAGGCGAGGAGGGAAAAACGAACGTGTCAACGAAAAAAAACTCCGGGTCCTTAAGGGGTTAAAGTCATGTCCAATAAATATATTTTACACTGACAAGCAAAATGGTAACAATGTTTTGAACTTGTGACTTTCAGGCTTCATATCTCACCAACCACTACAGCTTTGTACATGAGGCTACTGTAATTGTATATACAGTCATCTGACCCATCTTCTACATAAATTTGACTTGCAAGTATTTAGCATCTGCTTAGATACAGTTTTGCTCCTAAAAATCAAAGTGTTAATTTTGATTATTTTGTTAGTATTTGGGAAATCCACCTTTGGTTTTCAATACTGCCTGAATCCTTCTGGTCTCTGAATCTTGACCAAAATCCAATCCCAGGTCTCTTCTACACATTCCCAATGTTGGAGCAGAATGGACTTGGATAAAAATACAGCTTTTTCTTGAACTCTATCCACAAGTGTTCAAAAGATCAAAACATTTTTACCCTTTTGCTTGTCAGTGTCTGTTATAAATAAATAGCTTTATAATTGTATCAAAAAGGTGATAAACCCGTTTACCATTTTACTACAGTAAAGTTATCACTTAAAACATGCGCCGTGTATGAGGGGGTCAGAGTCGGAGGTTTGGGAAATTGAGGAGTCGGAGTCGGGGCTTCGGCTTGCCGACTCCACAGCCCTACTGTTAGGTGAGGAACTCACTTCTTGGCAAAACCCTTTTAACAATGTGAATAACTGCATTAGAAAAACTTGGTGAACTGTGCACTGAAAACAGAAAACCCCAACAATTCTGTGTAAAGGATATTCCGACCATAGACTTCTGACAGGGACAGGCCCCTGAAGCTGAAATCTCAGAATGGAGAACCAGTCCCGCTTACTCGTGATTGCGCTCTCCATTCTGTTCTATGATCATTCTGAGTACAGGTGAATACACCGCTCCCCTACATTTAGAACAGAATGAAGAGTTGTGCGCAGGCGTGACCGACTCTCCACTCTGAGACAAAATTTTAGGGGGCCGGATCCCAAGATAGGAAGTATGGAGCTAGCTCACTGACATTTGGGATGTGGTAACTTTCTTCAACTATTAAGAGAAAGTGTGCGTTTCTATACTGCACTTTATGTACTTATATTCCTCATTATAGAGTCAGGTTAAATTGTAGGGCTAGCCACCGATGTATTTGGCCGTCAATTTTGGGAAGAATACTCCATTATTCAAGGAGGTATCAGTATAGGGGTAGCCTAAGGAAATAATCGTATTGTTGGATCGATATCTTTGACTACAAATATTGGACGATTGTGTCTGGGTCAACTAACTGTGAGTAATACCAATCATTTCTTTTTTGTCATGTATAATTATTGGCAAAAATTTGGCTCTGATTAATTTGAGGAATATTTCAGAATTGGTGTAATCACTAAATTTGGCGCGGAATATTAGCAATAGTCTATAGGTCTCTTAATTGATATTTTAAATCATTAATTAAAAGTTATATTTTAGTAGGGCCCTTTCAGAGAATTTCTCTTTTTTCTGGGAATTTTGTTTTTTGGGGGGGCTTTTTCCCTGCCGCTGTGATTCAGTAGAGTCTGTAGAAAACAAAAGAAAAAAAAAAGAAAAAAGGAGGGGGCGCACAATAGTGTAAATTAAGAGCGCAACCTCAAAAGGTGAGAAGAACCTTTTTCTTTTTCCTTTTAAATATTTATTTGGCAAAAAAAA